>VXBI01008138.1:0-25003 GCA_013397375.1 Toxostoma redivivum | reverse complement strand
AAAAAAAAAAAGCAAAAAAACCCGCACTGGTGAGGAGAGGCTGATTTTACCCTGAATTTTCCTTAGAACTGAGCAGTACTGAGCTTCTGCTCTAAAATATCCCCATTTCCTGTTTTTGTCTGTCTGGAGTCACTAGGACGTAATGTCAGAGCTCTGAGTCCTGAAAGGAGCACAGGTGTGTTAGTTCTGTGTGCTTGTAACCAGTTTGGATTCAGCTGCCCCCATCAGCTCCAGTGCTCTGGAACACCCTTCTGCTAAACTGGCAGGGGACAGGGCAAGGAGGAGAGTGAGCTATTTCCATAGTTTAACTGGGAGATAATCTGCCTCTACAAAGTATATTGATCCATACATTTTTATTCTTAAATGAAACTCTAGTTTAAAACTAATTTTTCTTAATTGCAACTTAACTGTTTATTCTGTTTCATTTTTCAATCATGAGCAGATTGACCAGATATTAATTCATCAGCAACTTGAACTTCTTGAGAGTAAGTACAAAGTATTTTAATCTAATAATCCCGAGAACAGTAAAGTTTAGGCTTTCTTTGACACTGTGCTTTTAAGGTGGTTACCATCTTTGTCTTTCTTGTATTACCTGTCTCAATTCCTGCAGAAGTCCTGAAGAAGTGGAAGTGAGGAAGGAGAAAAATAGGAGGGAAGGGATTTTCAGCAGGTTCTATATCTTAAAAGATACACAGCAATGTAACTGAATAATCTTAGTTATAGATGCTATAGTTGATATATAGCTAGTTATAGATGAAGTCACACATTTCCAATGTTACTTGTTAACAGTGATTTCTACTTTCCTCTTTTCCTTACTTTAAGATCTTGTTTTCTGTCCTGTCATATTCCACCTAATTCCGTGTGGCTTTGATCTCTTTCACAGGCAGTCCTGCTGTTTTAGCAAACTGAATGGCTTTCTTTTTCCTTCCCTCATTCTCTACTTCAAGAATATCCAAATTGTATTATCATTGTCTTTCAAATAGAAGGAATAAAATGGGCCATACATCCCAGCTAATGTTGCTGCTGCATTTTTCTTTCTGGTTCTTTCTAAAACTTAAAAGACTGCTTTCATTTGGTATAGAAATTAATTTAAAAATCTGTCCTGGCTCTTGTTGCTTTTGATGTGTGCTGATGTAAATCTTGACTGAGAGTTTTTTTTTTTTTTGTGGCTTTCTTATTCTGAACGTATTTGTGTCCTTTTTTGGCTTCACCCCCAAGTTCACACCTCTCTTTAACCATTCAATTCTCCCCTGAGAACCTTCCCTGCTGTGTTACTGGTAATGGTGGTGCTTGTGCAGGCAGCAAGTGCCTGTGGCTGGGGGGACAATGGGAACAGATGGGAATCTCTGTTTCTTTACACATGTTCATGGTGGCTTCTTCCCTCTGAACTTCTCCATCAGGCTTCCCTGCTTTTAGGCTCTTTCCTGTCATTTCCCTTGGCCAAAAGCTGCCTCTGACAGATTTTGAGAAAGGCTTTCCCTCCCAAAGAGCAGTTGCAGAGTCAGCAGAGAGTGTCTGACTAGACACTCCTAGGACTTTAGCAGGTTTTTTCCCATTTTTCAGTTGTGACTGGCTTTGAAACAAACAACAAATATGAACTCAAGAATGCACTGGGACAAAGGGTGTACTTTGCAGCAGAGGACACTGACTTCCTGACCAGGATTTGCTGTGGACCAGCACGGCCCTTCACCATCCACATTATTGACAACCTGGGCCACGAGGTGATAACGCTGCGCAGACCTCTGCGATGCTCCTCCTGCTGCTTCCCCTGCTGCTTGCAGGAGGTGAGTTACTGCCTCTCACTGCCTTCCTTCTCCTGGGACAGGCACCTCCTGTGCAGTTTTCAGCTGGAGTTGTCTTGAATCAGGAGATGAGGTGGAATGAGTCAGGGTTGTCAGTAAGGTGTGGGAAGAGAGATCTATGGGGTTTGTGTGTGGGGTTCTTGGTCTGGGAAGAAGCAAGTGTGCTGCAACAGTTGGACTGACTGGCCAATTTCTGATTGTAGTGATGAAAAATCTCATTGAACTTGTGGCTAGTGCTGAAATCTGCACTGGAGATGGACGTGGAATGGAAGAGTAAGGCAGCAGCTTTCATAAAATAACAGCTAGAATTTTCGTTTTACAGCTCTGAAAGCTATAGTGACATTCAACACGGGAGATTGTGAGTTTTTTAAAATATTAACATAATTCTGGAATGACACAACTTCTGAAACTCTAAATCTAAGCCTACTCAGAGCTCCTGCTGAGGTATTTGTAGTAGCTGCACCCTATAATGCCTTTGCTGAATGTTTTTGGGATATTCACTGCCTTTTCACTGGACTTTGGTCTATAAAGGTCTATATGTAGATGCATAGTTTGGGTGCTCCAGAGCCTAAGGAGTTTCTTACTGTTTTCTTGAAGGCAAAAACTGAATAAGAGGTCAGCAATCTGAGTGGTTCTTCTGAAAATATTTGCAGCAAAATGCTTTGTAAGGCCAGCTTGTCGTAGAAAAATAGGTTGTTTTTCGTTTGTGTGTGCTGGTGTGGGTTTTGTCTCACTAGCATATGGAAGCATGATCATTCATGTGGAGGTTTTCTCTTCCCTCTGAAGCTGGAAGTCCAAGCACCTCCAGGAACAACAGTTGGTTATGTTATCCAGAACTGGCATGCCTGCCTGCCAAAGTTTACCATTCAAGATGAGAAAAGAAAGGATATGCTGAAAATTATTGGCCCATGTTTTGTGTGCAGTTGTTGTGAGGACATTAATTTTGAGGTATGCAATGTAAAAATTGTTTGCATGTATCTGTTTTTAGATAGTAGTTTGATATTAGTTTGTTGCTGGACTTAATACCTATCAAATAAACTACAAATATACTACTATCTACTACTATCAAATGCTACATCATCTTTTAATGCTGATATGATCAAAGAACTTCTCTAGATACTTAAATTACTCTAGATAAACCAGACAAACTTCCAGAAATGACGGTGTTAAAGCCACTCATCAGTGATCACTGAGAATTCCCTGTGGCTGCACACAAATCACTTAACTAAAATATTTAGCAGCAAAATCTTTTTGAATCTGTTATGTCAGGCTCTAAGAAAAATATAGTCAGCTGTGTCAAGTATTTATTAAAATTACTTCCTTCAACCTCTTATTTAATCATCTAATAATCATTCAATGAACTAGTCAGTTAGATAATTTAGACCTGAAATATGGAGTTGAATGACTGAAGAGTTACAGCTTTCCTTTTAAAATAATATTGATTAATGCAACATTGGTTTTGTGGACATTAAATTGAAGACATATGAGGCTAAAATTTAATGTTTAAAATGATGTTGTAAATAGTTACTGCAGCAAATTTGATTCATTTTATTTTGGAAACTAGTCTTTCACATGTCCCAGAAGACTGGATCTAACTTTGGAAGATGTAAGTTGCCAGAGGGCTAATCTCTCATTTTGAACAGAAGAATGTAATTTGTTTAATTTTTCACTTGAGCAGTTCCTGATGCATGGCAGGGGAAACTACTTCACTGTCTTGGCTAAAAGACACCACTTCCAGCAGCGTGTGTGCATGTTGTTGCTGTATCCCAGCACCATCAAGGAATTGAACTTCCCAGTCAGATTCAGAATCAAGTTCATGGCTCTAATACTTTAGACCAACTTTCTGATACTCTGATTGCCTTTTGGTACAAACCCTTGCACTCAATAACTGCATTAATTAAAATAACAGTCGTAAGCATTTAAATGGATCTATTCCAAAATGGATTTGGGAATATTATAAAATGAGAGGTTTGATGATGCTTTTTTAAATGTTATGTCAAACTACAGGTGAAGTCTGTGGATGAGACTTCTGCTGTTGGGAGGATTTCTAAGCAGTGGACTGGTTTTGTGCAGGAAATGTTTACAGATACAGATAACTTTGGAATCTCATTCCCAATGGACCTTGATGTGAAAATGAAAGCTGTCATGATTGGTGCTTGCTTCCTTATCGTAAGTCTGTCATTCACTAATACATGAACATAAACTAACTTTTTCATCTCCATGTTTAAATTGTGATGGTAAAGGAGTCAATTTTGAGCTCCTTCAAGTGGGTGACAGCTTGTGAATTTCTGTGTGTAAAACTGACCAGAAAGGCGATACAGAATTATTTTAGACTAAGCTTATTCTAGATTACATGAAGTGCTAATTGTATTTAAGAAGAGTTTCATATTTGGTGGGACTGAAAAAAGGAAAAGGGAAGACTTCTTACAAACTTATTAGCAGAGGAAAGCAAGTTTATGGACGGTGAAACCAGAAAAATACTGATTGGCAATAGCCAAGAGACCCATCCAAAGCCTGAGCAGCCTGCTGGGCTGGTGGATGGCTGAATGCTGCAGCCACTGCCTCCCAACTCTCTTTAGAAGCATGTGAAGCACTGAGCTGAGCAGGTTTAATGCTCTCAGAGCAGTAATTTCCAAAGGAAGGGACTACTGTGGAGGCTAAGCTCGTTGAACTTGTCCGAGCACTTCTCAGCTGCACTCAGACTGTCAGTAGTGCAGTGCAGCTCACTTTCCTCTTTGGAAACAATGTGGAGCACACTTGTATTTCTGTATTTCCACCTAACAATACAATTCTGCATCAAGGTGCCATTTCAAAACATGTACTGCTTCTGTGCTGGCTGGGCTGCTGAGGGGCAGGAAAGGGGCATGTGAAGCACCTTGAGTTTGGAGAGGTCTCACCAACCTCTGACAGCCCTGTGCATGAACAAGGTTTTGTTCAGCTGTGTGTGTTCCTGTGCTACCAAGTGCATCAAGTGCAGCATTAGTAAGTGTGAGCAAAGTGTGAGCTTTCAGGTACAGAAATGGGGCCCCCACCAGTAAACTAATGACAGCCATTATTGTGATGGACTCCAGTCTGAGGTAAAATGAGAGAGAGTGAGTCAGGTTGAACGAAGTCAGGGCAGAAGTCCTGAGTAATGGAAACATAGCTTTGGCTAGTGATAAATTAAAAGTTCCCATGTTGGTCTTTTGCCATCTCTCTGTCTCTGTGGATGTCCCATTCTGAGAGACCCAGGTGGTGAGGGCATGGCAAATGTGCCCCCACCTTCTTCTCAACCTTTCAGGTTTCTTAGAGGAAGGTGTACATCTTCCAATGCGTCCAGGGGATCTCAGAGCTAAGAACCACATTTAAGAATTGTTTGTAACGTTTGCTTTTTTTTATCCCTTTAGGACTTCATGTTTTTTGAGCATGGTAGTAATAAGCAGCAGCAATCAGGAGTTTGGTAATGAAATCTAATGTTCTCTGTGGAAGAATGAAGAACATGGATCTCCCAACTTTCCAATGAATTGCAGAGCTCCAGTAAGAATATGAGAAATGTACATGTTATAGTTACGTTTCTATAAGCTAAAAGCTTTATGGTCTTGTTTATTATTTTTTTTAATCTGGTGAAATAATTTGTAGTATTCAAATGAAGACTCTATCTCTACAAGTCAATAATATGATTAGAGAAGTATATAGAAACCTTTTTTATTTCTTCAAGAACTCTGTAATTTCAAACTAACTAATTAAGTAGTTATTTATAGCTACTATAATAATACGTTGATTCCCAAAGAAGAGGAATACTTCTATATCCAATGTTAATAATAAACTAAGCCTAATAAGGAGACTGATGTTTTCCTGGGTATTGGTAGTTTTTGCATTGGTGTTCACATTCCATTGTTTCCGTCTTCCTATCAAATACATCAAATATATACATTCAGAGCAAAGTAATGCATTTGAACAGAACTATCTGAAATCAGTGTAAAATTTTATTACTCTGGGGTACTGGGTCTGTCTGAGCTGGAGTTCATTTCCCCCAGCAGTGCTCACAGAGCTGTGCTTTGCTCCTCACTGGAAGCTGGAAGGGTGCTGATAACTCAGCACTGTTTTGGCTGCAGCTGAGCAGTGCTGGCCCAGCAGCAGAGCTGTATCTCCTGCATTCCCACGTGCCTTGAGTGGGAATGGGAGTGGGCAAGGTCCTGGGAGAGGACACAGCCAGGGCAGGTGACACAAATTGTCCAAAGGGACATTCCGTACCATATGACATCACCTCGAATATAAAAGATAAGAAAAGGAGGAGGAAGGCATTGCATTCCTTTTTTACAGTATTTGCCTTCCCAAGTAAACACTTCCATGCTGAAGCCCTGCTTCCCAGGAAGTGGCTGTGCACTTGCCTGCTGATGGGAAGTACAGATTAAAATTTTCCTTTTTTTTTACTCTTTGTTTTAGTAAACTGCCTTATCTTGACCTAGAAGTTGTTTTGTGTCTTATTTAACTCCCTGTCCCTCTGGGAAGGGGAGGCATAAAGTGGCTTGGTGGGCACCTGGCACCCAGTCAAGGTCAGCCCACCACATCTGAATATGTTGTCAAATGAGACTCCTCCTGAGCATGACCTAATTTTATTATTTGGGCTGTTTTGAAACTTAAGGCTTGCATGTTCACCAACAGAAGTGTAGAGGTGACAGGAAATAAAACTGTCTGTGCCTGCTTCTGTTTAATAATCCTTTAGTAATTGCTTTGTGCAGGAGTGTGACCTGAGGCAAGGAAAAACCGGTGAGTTACTTCTCAATTCCTCCAGTCCTCTTTGCTCCTCATTTAGACCATGGTTTTCACAGATTGTGAGTCTGTTGTTTAGAGGGCACAGAGTAAACAGAACAAGTGTTCTGCGTAAACAGAACAGTTTCACTTCAAAAGCAGACACTTGAAATGGCAGGCCAATTTCTTAGCATTTATAGCTTTATTTAAATCATTTAAATATTTTATTCAAATGTCCAAGCAATGGATAAGTTGCAATTTCTCACCCCAGCACACAAGCACATGCAGAGAATGGTTCTTGGGATCCAGCTATGGGGAGAAGTCCTTTCCAGTATTTTCATTCTAGTCCTGCTGAAGAGTCCTTCTGTTCAGTATTTTAAATTTTTTGGTTGCTTCTGCCCAGTCAAAAAGCAAAAGAAAAGAGAAATGCCATTGCTACTGTGTACCTGGATTCTCTTTGATGGAATAATGATGCAAATTTGGAACAACAGTCCAGACTGTTCTGAAAGTCTTTATATTGTTATTATTCCTTGTAAAATTAGCTTCTGCTGCTGAAGTTCTTTGTGTATGGAATTGCTAGAGGTACATTTTTTGATTCATCAGCACTATTCTTAGGGAATTAATATTATCATTTTAAAAATATATTGTGCTTTCTTGACCATCTGTTAATGAGTTACCAGAGATCCAGTCTTGCAAAAATCTGCTAAAAGTTTCTGATTACTGGAGTTAGGAGTAGAAGCTACATGTGTTAGAAACCAGACCTGTCCTCTAGGGATTCACATGGCTAAGTCCATCATTATTATTTTTCCTGCAAGGGGTGGCACACAGCTTCATTTCTGCCTGTAGCTCTGAAGTCCCAGGCTCAAGCATATTTGATCCCTGAACTTCAGCAATTGTTTGAATATTCCATAAACATTGTTTGGGGGATATTTGAAAATACCTAGTTACTTCCATGGCAGGTGCTGCATAGAATTTAAATTTACAATTTGCATTAGAGTGAGGTCCATGGCTGTTTGAAGAATGGATGGAATAATATTTTGCAAGTAGACAAAACAGGGGTGTACCTTTGCCTTTGGGGAAAAGGATCTTGTATCATAAATTCATCTGCTGACAATAAACTGGGGGGTGTATTCAAATTTAAGTGAGGTATCAGGAGGTTGGCCTAATAAGATATAACCAGGAGACTTTGTTTTCATTTCTTCAGGTAATAAATTTTTTTGTTCAAAATTTTTTCTAAGTTATTCACCCTAAGTCCTGGAAGCACCATTTGTTCCAATAACCTTGCATACAAAATTACATAGAAAAATTAATGTACATCTCTGTAGGGCAGTGAGGGAAGACTGGGAGAATACAAATCATAAAGAATGATCAACTTCACATCAAGATGTGTAGGAAAACAATGTTGCAGTTCTTGTATCTTAAGGAGAATTTCAGTTGCAAGCAGTAATAATTGTGTGAAACTTAATCAAAGCAAAGATACGTGTGCTGACACACAGGTTTCTCAAATATGATGAAATCCAACAGTGAAGTTGTGTAGTTTTGCTGTTGCCCATTTAAGTTTTTTGATTTTGTGCTGCTCAAGTTTAGTGGTCAGGTTGCTGCAGTTTATTTCTTTACCATATATTTAGCAAAATTAGTAAATAAGGTGAAAAATTAGATAACCTGAGAGAATAAGTGAATCCAGCTAAGGAGTAAGGAGTGGCAGCTAAGCATCTGAGATTTGCCAGAATTGTGATAAGAACTGGAAGTTCTATGACCTCAGATCATAAAACAACAGAGAGAGTGTTGGACTTGGAGGAACTTTCCACCAGCTGGGAACTGGATAACTCTGACACTGGTTACACAGCTCATAAACTTTTGTCTTGTGAAACAGTTCACACTCTCATGAAGGTGAGTCCTGGTAAAGTCCCTGGTAAGTCCTAACTAAAGCTGTCAAGGGGTACCTCCCTAGTTAACCAAACAATGTCTTATTGCATTTGTTGTCTCACTTTTTTTCTGATGCTATTTAATTAAAAAATGGTTAGTCCTTAAATTTTTCAAGGGCTTCTGGAGACTTGCTCATTTCTGAACTGTGTTAAAAGAAGAATAAATCATTCTTTGAGCTTTTTTTTTTTTTTTCATTTTGAAAGAATCATAACAGCATCCATATTTAATAAATCACTAGTGTAGAACTCTCCACTCTTCATCCTTCAGACAATAAGTAATACAATGATTTAACCCTCTGTCCATAAATCCAGGGTTTGTAAAGCATTAGAAGATTTCCAGCATGCTGCCTGTTATTCAATAGCATCTCAGTGAGATTGAGCTGTTATATAAAACCCTTTACAGAGTGAGATTTGCAGATGGATTTCTCTAGTTCTGTTGATGACTTTTCCATCTGTGCCATCCTGGTAAGTTTTTCATCTTCAGCTGCACAGGAGATGCAGTCACTTAATAGAATCCTAGGATCCATATAGCACACAAAACCATAATTTATATGCTGTTTCTCAGTAGAAAAGCATAATTAATTCCACTCCCCAGAAAACAAAGCTATAAGCGTTAAAAAAAAGTGATTTACTACTTTAGTCATAATTGAGATTGGGTTTTTGCTGATACCCTTGCTAATGGGAAAGGAGAAGGAGCATTGTTTTAAAGTATTGTATAACAGTTTGCCTTTTAAAAACATTTTAGTTCATATTTGCAAAGTTCATAAAAAGGTCTCCTTGGGTCTTTTTATTGACCCAAGGATAGCCCTTACATCCCTCATTGTTGGCTTTACTAACAAGAGTATCTTTGACCAAAAGCTGACAGTGCAGGCAAGATTGCACAATAAAAGGTGAGTCAGGGAAGGAGAAAGCAGCTGGTTTCCTGAACTAAATTTAGCTCCCGCTAGTGTAGGGGCAAGAGTAACTCTTGGGAAATGCAAGAGGTAATAAAGAAATCAAATCTTTGTGCAGGGGAATTTATTCTAAAATTGCGTGGTTCAAGTGTTTCACTGCTAATGGCTGTGGTATGATATGGATGTTAATAATTTGTGAGACGAAATCATAAAGGTAAAAGCATGATTCAGGGAAGGAGTTGTGAAACCAGAGGCACTTGAAGATAAAGGAACTTCTCACAACCAGGGCAAGGAAACAACTATGGGTTGCATTGAGGGGAAACCACAACTCAACCACAAGATGAAGCCATGTTAGGCATAAAACAATCATGGTTTGATCTTAACGTTAGTGAGGCAGGAGATAAAAAAGGTATAAGAACCTCAGAGATAATAGCAAGCAGCCAGAGGGAGATTCTTTCTCTAACAAAGGAAAAGTGCAGCTCTCCTAGGGTGGAGGGGAGAGCCCAGCTGTTTGGGGCTCTACATGTACTTTCATGATATACATGCCATGTTTATGTGCTGGAGGTTTAGTAGCTCCCTGTCACCATTCACAGGGAGACTTCCATAAGTTACTGATTTTGTTCTGGAGAGAATTTATCTTCTGAGTTATAGCTATATTTGACCTACCACTTAGGTTTAGTTTATTTACAATTTTTACAGTTAACACTACATTATTAATGACAGCAGTGAGGAGAAAATATCAATGAAAACACTGTAGCATACCAAAGTGGAAGAAGAGGTGAAAATAGGGACATACAATGACTGTGCCTTTTATTTTTCGATGGGTGGCAGTGTTAGCACAGAAATTATCTTTCCACTGCTTAAACCTGGCTCTGAGACCCACAGGCAGTTTCTTACATGTCGTTCTGATTTTCTCAGTGAAGGAATTTCACATTACACTATCTCCAAAGTATGTATTCCCTACATGAGTGTGGAAAGCTAGATGTCTCTTTCCCACCAAAGCAGCAAAATCCTAAGCTTCAAATGCAATTACACTCCACTAGGAAAATTAAAAAATGTGCGTGTGCATGTTGAACCATGATTGACTTAAAATACTTAGACAAAATACTGTGTAATACCTGTAAAGTTGCATTAGACTTGGTAAATGGTATAATTTGGAATTGGACTATGATTTCTGACAGAATTTACTACAGAAAGCAAAAAGTTATTAATATATCACAGCAAGTACATCAAAACAAACAGGCTGATTTAATTGCTGGTTTAATGTCACTGATTTATGTCTAAGGTGCATTTAGCCCCCTAGACATGAGGTGGCTTCAGTGTGAATGGGTGGCATGGACTGCCAGCCCCCCCCAGCTTTGTTTCTGTTTTTCTCTCTCTCTCTCTTTCTTGTTGTTGTTAAATTTAAACTTGCTGCTTATGCCTCAGCTGGTTTAACCTTTAGCTGGCCGAGTTATTGAACCAGGGCAGCTGGTAGCATCTGAAGCAGTCGATATTTCTTGCTTGCCTTTTCCAGGGAGCAGACGGACACTGGTGGGATGCTGAGCAGCAAGCCCAGAGCTGTGTGCACCAGTATTGTCCCCGCCCCTGGTGCACAACCACCGCTAGTTCCGGAGGGCGAATGCATGCCAAAAAACCCGATGGGGGAGCGGGCTAGTGCAGTGTACCACAGGTCAGGAGCCTCCAGTTCCTTGATTCGTGTGCTGCAGAGAGGGAGTGACACGGAGATGTTCAGCTACAGGAAAATTGCCGTGCAACCCCACATCCCCACTTCAAGGAGCAGGGGCACAGGTGCATTTCACAGGTGAGTGTGCGGACACTGCAGAGCTGCCAGGGCACTGCCTGCGGGGCTGGGATCAGCGCTGGCACCATGTGATGCTCGGGGCTGGCAGGAGCCCCAGGAGCTGCTGTGGGCAGCGAGTGCTGCCTGGAAACTCCAGGCTAACTGGGGCTTGTGCTGGAGGCTATAATTAAAGCTATTCATAAGAAGAGAAGTATAAACAAAAGGTAACTCGCTAATTTAAATGACCCAGTCATATGTTTTTATCCTGAAGACACTGGAAACTTTGGGGCTGCCTTGACTTTGTGTTTTACAGCAGCATTTTGCTGGTATTGTGTATGACCAGCACATCAGTACAATAGTGTTTTCTAATTGAGGTCCTGGCTGCGCGTTCCTCTCTGCAGTGTAGTCCTGTTCTTGTGTAAGTGTACAGTTCCTCCTGAATGTGGGGATTTCTTTTTTTGGCACCATTTGAACAGCACAAGCCCCCAAGGTATCCGACCTTGCACAAGCATTTCTTTGTGCTGGTCTGCTTTCTGTTTAGTTATACCCTGCTGTACAACTGAGCTGTCATGTCCATCACTGAGGAGCTCCCTCCAGCAATCCTTACATGCTGTAAGTTGTTCCTTCGGTTCTTTATGATCTTTCCCAAGCTCAGCCGGTATTTTAGCTCAAGTTCAGTCTCCTGCTCTTACTGTGGCTCTCTCCAGCCACACATAACTACATGGAGCAACACTTGCCCTGGGGAATTTGAACAAAATGAATCCTAATACTGCAAGAGTATGTTTGTTTGGCAAAGACCTACACATTAGCACCTAAATCCTGCCTTCCTTTGCTCCTGCTGCTGATCTTGCTTTATAACTGGTGTAAAACTTTTTTTTTTTAATCCCACTGCATATGACTGTATGAAGGGACTGAGGCACACTGTTTTATTGTCTTGTTTTTCTGAGAGCAGAATTTGTGGCTCGTGGAAAATATAGGTCTTTCAGCAGACTGAGGCTGAGCTTGCTGACACTGTTTATGCCTGTATTCTGCTTGGTGCCAGATTGGGACAGAAAAGAAATACAAGCAAAGTTGTTCAACACAGACAAGGGCTCACTGTGCCCTGTCCTTTCCATTGAACAAACTGGAAGGGCTATTAGAGGTGGTAAGCTAATATTAAATTGCACCAAGAATTAAAGCCAGCCAGTGAAATGAACAAGAACTTACCTATGTGTTGCAGAACATAGGGGGAAAAAAAAAAGGAAAAGAGAATTAGTTGATGTGGTAGTGGTAGAGAGCAAGACAGAGGAAGGCAAAATCCGTTGAATAAATCAACTAAATTTTTGTACATTGTTTGTGCTCCGTTTATGGTGTTCAACTTTTTAAGCAATATGCCTAGCTGAAGGAAATATTTGTGTAAAATTGCATACTAATGAAGAGGAATGCAAAATAAATGTAAAAAAAAATCAGTGGTTATGCATGCTCTAAGGAATATACTACAATTTGATGCCAGAGTAAAACACCAACTAATCAGCACCTCTTAAGCTGCAAATATGAAATCCTTACAGCAAATTATTTTTCCTGGGGATTTGCACTTCAGTAATTATGTGGTGAAATTTAGCAAAAGCTCTCACTATCAGATGAACTCAAGCCAAATTTGCAAAGAGAAGTGTGCACAAGTGAAGTTTTTATCTTTTCAAGGAAGAGGTAATGAGGTATAAACATCTACTAAACATGTTTGACTTCAAAATCCTTTGAGCCAAGATGGGCAAAGTCAAAGGCAAGGAGCTACCTGGTCCAGTGGGCACCTAACACCACTGATAAATCTCTGCATCCCAGCTCAGATCCAGCCAGAGCAGCATTTATAGCTAGGTACAGATTGGGAGATTTTTCACTAATCTACATTTATGGTTAGAATTTGACTATTTAAAAATGCAAATATGCCTGCTGACAAAGGGAGAAAGCAAGAGAATGATGCTAAAAATATCAGGGCTTGAAATCTTAGCATAATCAAGCTGAAGTCTGGAGTGACTGGATAAAAGAACATGATGAGAATGATGATGATGATGAAGAAAAGAACAAAGAGCTTTCTTTGGAGGTGTGCTGCCTGATTACAGGTAAAAATTGGAAAATTGTTGCAATTCCTGAAGATTTATTCCTTCCCTGAAACTGTTACCTTCCACCCTAGATAGCTCCTGAGCTGTCTCCCTGCAATTCATTTTGATTCAGGTGCTTTTTCTTTGGCTAGGAGGAAGAATGAGGCATTTTCTACCCAGGCTGCAACAAGTGATTCTTCTGTCCTTTCACTGCTGAGGTAGATTTGTATTGATAAAGCACTTGCAAATGCCTTCCTACAAACTCCTACAGCAATTCTAGTAATAGCTGATGGCTGTTAACAGGCTGTCAGCATGGCATCAACAGTTTACTCTGCTGAGGACCAAAATGTTGTAATCTAACACATGTTCTTTTTTGACTGTAATATGAGTGTATGAAAGAGAAATGCAGTGAGTGTGATATTGTGGTCAGAACACCTGATCAAGTGTCTGTTCTCATGTTAAAATATAAGAACTATAATATTTTTTCTCCCAAAAGAAAGTAAAAAAGCAGCCAGGTAGAACAGTGAATATGGTCCTGTTAATCTAGCAATTTTGTGTTTAAAGATTTGTCTATGATGGAATTGTCTAAATAAAGATCCTTGAATTAATGATTATATTAGATTTAGTTAGACATTTCTGACTGTGGAGCAGTAACTGAGCTTCTTCTAAGTCCCATCAGTTCCACGTTAATAATGGAAGATCACAAGTGCAAGAGATTACTTTGGTTTGAAAGTTTACATATGCAACTTCCAAAGGAGTTTTGGTACAAGATTAAGAATTAATTCAATAAATTTAAAATCTGTAGAGGTCTGGAAAGCATTCACATTCCTGAGAGTAGCATTCTCTTCCTCATCACCACTGGAAAGGCACAGGGTGCCCTATAGCCCTGCTCTAGGGCACGCCCTGGGCAGTGCAGGAGGACCCAGGTGCTGTGCAGAGGGGCTGTAGGTGCCATTGCCAGTGGCACCTGCTGTCCCCCAGGGACCTGCCATCAACAGGCACCTCAGGCACAGCACACATGGAGAAACAAAGCATATTTGCTAGTACCTGCTTTCTGAATCTTTGCTTACTGCCAAATATTTTCCAGTGGCTTATAGGGAGACCACGTCACAGAGATGTGTTGCTTCCTTGCTCTCATCCACCCACCATCTAAATTAGGTGTTATATAAATATTTAATCACCAAAGTATCCAAGTCTTTGCCCAGTCATGCTCTCTGGTTATGGAGCCCCAAAATGATGGGAATCACAGGCTGAAGTGTGCGTGGAGTTAGAAGTGAATGGACAAATTCAGAATGGAGCCTCCTCCATAATGACAGACTGATAAATCACGTCTGTTTTCCTCTACAATTCAAAGAGGGAAAAAGCAAAAGAATGACCTAATTTAGTCATGGAGATGAATGGTGTGACAGGAGAGTGTTCCCAAAAACACACATGAAATGTAAATCCTCCTTTCCTGTGAGTGCCTGGGCAGCAGTTGACTTCTGTGACTCACTTAACAGAAATTCCATGGGAAAAAGGTTAGGCTTTGTCTGGGATGAAAAGAACAAGAGTAAGTGATACAAACGGTGATTGTAAAGCAAATTCCCTTTGCCTAATGCCCCCTGTCTGCTTTATATGAAAAGCAAACACAGCCAGTAAAGTCTTGGTTGCTGCAGTAGGTTCCTTGTCTTTGGAGAGGTGAAGAGGACAGGCTCCACAAACAGAGCTCCAAGGCTTTGAACCTTGACTGGAGAGTGCAGATCCTTTTCAGAAGAGAACAAGGGTGCATCTCACCTGAGATTCTTGCTGTGCTGACTGAAAACCATGGACATTTTCCTCACTCCAGTCAGTTATTGGTGTGACGTGGAATAAGCTACAGGGGAGTTACAGCCAAAACATCTTCCCCAGTTGGATGCAGGGAGAGAGAGTCAGAGTGGAAAAAGTGTGTGGATGGCCTACGTGCAGTTGAGTTCCAACTCACAGTGTCTGTTTGTGGAAGTTTATATTTAGCTACATCATCAGCTGTCTTAATTGCCGTCCTAGAGCATAGGGGGAATAAAAAGCTAAAATTATGTTTGAGAGCTGGAGAATTGTTTGTAATAACTCAGCAGAGCAAATGTATATTGATAAACAGCAATCTGGGCTGCTCATGAACAGCAGAAGGAAGAGATGAAGAGCAGGATTAAATGGCCTGGTCCTACTAAAACAACAAGAATCTTCCTTTGCTCTGGTACTGATTTGGAAAAAGACATGTGAGGTATCAAGAACAGAAAGAGGCTGCCACTGAGATTTTGCAGAAGCCTGACTTTAGCAGGGTATACGTTTTCTTGAATATCTGTGATTTAGAGGGGATTTTTTTTTCTTCCTTTATACTGTCTTCATTAAATGCTGGAAATTGTGTCATAGTGCTCTCTCTGGCTTTGGTAGCTACTTTGAGCAGGGTCCAATTTAAAGATTATATTTTGTTTGGAAGTAAGTGATTTCTGTTCCTTAGACTAGAAAGCTGGAGAGGTTATCACTATCACCTCTTGGGGGGGGTGAACCTTTAAATTGGGTAATATGAGTAGCCTGTGGCAATAATAATACCTCACAATAGCTTTATAAAGTGACTTGAGGAGTCCTGATGGCTCAGTAAATATTTAGTAACAGTCTCAACATCATCATTCAGATTGCTAGTCCCCTGCTAGCCGAGGTGGTGCTCAGTAGGCTTTTGCAGGCTGTCACTACAATACTGTGTAATGTGTCTGACCCTTCTCTGAAGTCAAACAATACCAAACTGATACCAATAATTAAATCTAATTAATAATAATCTGCTAGGATTACTTCATGTTCCTGATGAGGAAAGAATACCTTTTTACTAAATACCTTTTATCTTGGAAAAATTTGTCAAAAAGATCTTGAAAATGAGGATACATGAAAGGGAAATAATATGACAATAACTGATATAAAGGTAATTTTTTTGTTTATAATTTATATCACATATCTCTGGTTAGGAAGAATTTAGTAGGTTAACACAAATGTTTATGTAGCTTTTCCAAGCAGAGTAACAAGAGTAGTATTACTGACCTTTTTATTTCCTGAATCACATGTAAAAATCCCACTCTAGGAACCTGATGCAAGTAGTAATCAATATTCTCAGTACATATGGGGAGCATTATAGCCGAGCCACAGTGAGTTCTGCAGCCATATTTTCAGCTAAATTCTAAATTGTAGCAGACAGAATGTAAACACAATGGGACAACCACATTAATAAGACTTTCCTGTATGTAAGGGTTTTGCAGAGGTGATAATTTGCTAGATAGCTGCCTGCCAGAGTTAGATATAGGGGCTACTCCTTCTTTCATTTGGGCTATATCAAAGAACATTGTTAATGTGTAAATGTCTCAAAGGCAAGTGTAGCCTTACATTGATACAGGGTTGCAAGGAGAAGGAACTTGTGTTTACCCCTTTTCTTTGGCATGCCAACGGTTTGGCTTTTTCCTGGCCATTTAGTAGGAGCCTCCTGGGGATGTGTGCTCTGTGCCTACCAAGTGTCCCTCCTCCTTTTGGTACCCTGGAACAGAGGCTGCCCGCACACTTTATCTGAGCATACTGCGAGGCTGAGTACTATGATTTTCTATCTTCTAAACTCTACAAAAGCGATTTTGGCTACAGCATTTTATACTACACATATCCTCTTGATGGAGAGAAAAAAAGACTGAGGAAGAGGGAAAAGCAGAAGAAGACAGGGACCTAGGTTCATCAGTACCTGATATTCAGTTTATGTGCCATTTTGGTAACTTTCTTAATTTTGCCTGGAACTTTATGAACAGCCATTCAGAGTGCTGGGGTACTGCAGGGCTATCTGTGACTCCTACTATTTATCCATCAAATTTTTCTCCTCACTCTAGAGGATATTGCTGCTTTCCAATACATGAAGTTTGCTTAGTTTTCTTTAAATAGGAAGGAGTTTCTTTCCATCACATACCCTAATGTAGAATCAATCTGTATGCTGCCTTTAACACACAGATTTAGGATTATCTGGATGTGAAGAGCCAGATCACCCCTGAAACTGCTCTCCTAAAGCCCAGATTACAGGACCAAATGTACTGCCAATGTCAGGTTTTACCGACCTTGACAAGTCATCAGAATTATTTTAGTTAGAGACTTCATCTTCTTGAGCATCCAAACTAAATAAGCACAAATTGCAGTCTCTGAATTAAAAGTAGCTATCCTGGCTTCTGTTAAGTGATGTGCTAAAAATAATTAAATTTCAAAATCTTTTGAAAAGGGTTATATTGAGGTTCTGTTGGAAGTTCTCAATTTATTTCAGTCTTTCTATGAGCAGTAGACAGGTAAGTCGTCTTGAACACAGAGTGGATAACATTCATCAAAACTGTGCTGCTGTTCAAAGTTTGCCTCCTCTGTGCCCCTTTCTGTGTAAGATGAGAACAGTCAAGCTCCCAGCCTTAAAAAAAAAGGATGCGTGCTTTTGCTCACTGGCCTAAAAAATACAATTGAGGAGAACCATTCAGACTGGATGCATTTCCCTTTCACACTACATAGCCTGTAACCTGAAACTTTTTTCATTCCTTCAGTAACTCCTGGCCATTTTAGTGTTAAAGCTCTGAATCTGTTTTGCTCTCACACTTGCCCTGGCAGCCACTGAGTGAAGTGATTGAGTACACAAGTGTGAGTTAACAGTTGTGATGCCTGCTCTGTAGAGAGTGTTTTCTAGTAGTGATCCCGTCATATCCCCTTTTATGAAATAAAGCTATGTACACACACAATTGCAAGATGGGAGAAGAGGATGAGAAAAAACCCTGAAAGGTAAAGCTCCTAGATGTTTCTAAGTTTGAAAGCACACTCCTCTACTGATTGAGTCATGAGGTTTTCTTGCTTCCTTGCTTGTGCCAGGGACACTGCTCACAACCTCAGCTTTCCTGGTAACTGTATTTAACTGTTCGTTTAAATGTGCTATTTTTACTCTCCTTGTTTTTATTGGCTGCCATCTTTTTTTCCCTGTAAAAGGTTTTTTTGTCAAGAGGCAAAATAGTTGGGTATTGAAAAGCCATATAATATTTTGACCAGCCACTAATTTAAGAAAAATCTGTGGGTCTTAGCTTTCCTTCACCTTTCCTGAGGCTGCTCTTTTACACACTGCCTGCTGAAAAGTGGGAGCTGAAAGGCTCTGTGGAAGGGGACTTTGCAGCAGCAAAATAATGACCAGTCCATCTCCTTTCTTTTCTCTCTTGACTCTAGTGCTCCAGAAATGCTGCCAGAAGTTGTTTTTGGGCCATCTGGGATTCCTCATTTGCATCATACAGGAAGTAGGAATAAGGCTAATTTAATGACAATTTTGTTATAAATCAAACTAAATTACTAAAAAAACCCTACCTGTCAAAATTAGGACAGCAGTTTCTATTTACCTCAAACAAGTTAGCTGGAGAGAATGAGATCATTGTGTATAGACAGAACAGACATAAAACTCCCAGAGCAGGGGAAGGAAAAGAAATTTTGACCAAAACCATTTCAGTAACAGAGGGTATGAAATCTGATGTCTTCCCTTAGGGGAATACTTGTGGGACATGGTTCTCTGCTCCAGTGGTTTTCCCAAATTGCCACTCTAGAACTCTCCTCTGGTCTTCTGAAATCACAAAAATAGTCAGCTTTAGGGGAACTCTGGTAAAACACATCACGAGCTCCCCTCCCCTATTGGTCACACACGTGTGACACCCTTCAGCCTGCTCAACACCACAGGCTTACTGGAACACTTTTACAATGATGGGGTTTTGGCAGACACAAAAGTCCAACTGATTCCCTACTCCAGAAAATTTCTAAAGGCATTTTTCTACTACTTTCTATCAATTCCACACAGCAAATGTTTAAGATTATTTTTCTTTTTGCCAGTTTTCTTGAATGTTGCTTCCTTTTCTATTATAGTCTTTTCTGCATCCCCAAACTATAACAAAAGCAACGCTTTAGTAATTTTGATTAATTGTGCATTTCAACACCTCTCATTTGAGGCTCTGGGAAGCATTTTATAGTTTATTGGGTGATGGGAGTGAAATCTTTACAAGATCAACTGTGATCAGCAGGGATTACTCTGCAGGATTTAATTCTCAGTTTCTTTGCTTATATAAATCATGTAAAAATGAATGTGATGGAAGTGAAAAATGAGGATCAGACCTTTGTGTCCACCAGAAGCAGTACCAGAGGTCTAATGCATCTGGTTTAAGGCCAGACCAGCAGGATTAATACTCTTATGGTGCTCACTGTCTTCTGTACCACAGGATAGGCCCTTGAGGCTGGAGCAACCCTGTCATAAATGCTAAAGGATGGACCACAAACAAAAAGTTAGCAGGGCTTTTCATGGGTATTCATGTTTTGCTTCTCCCATCTCTGTGAAAGAATGCAAGAATCCTTGTAATTTCAAAGCCACTCGTTCAATCTCTTTGAGTAATTATGGGATGACAGCCGATTATACCCTGGAAATGCTTGCTAGCCCTATTAATCTTTTGCTCATATGGGCTGTTTATAGCTATAATTATAAATGAGTGAATGAAATGAAGTAATTTCTGATTGGGTGGTTTGGGAAAGAAACCATGACTCCAGCCCAAAAGGTTCCCCCAGTGCTCCACAGTGAAAGGTGCTGAGGATCCATGGAAATCAGCGAGGGCTCAGCATCTCTGAGGAGCACTTGGCAGCTCTTGGCCATGGTTGGGTCACACCCATAATCACACCACTGGGGCAGCAACTCAAAGAAATGTTCTGATTGAAACTGAGGATAAATTAAAGGGAGACAACCAAAGAGAAACTATTTTCAGACAGCAAGACTAGAATTTCATTGCCATTTAGCCTGATTCTTTGGAAATAAATTGTCTGTGGAAGAGTTCTTATTAGTGTTGAAGTACTTAAGAGGCCTTATTACAGGCTTGCAGATATATACTAAGTCAGACAGTGTGATGCACAGTTTAATGCCATGTTATTGCCAGATGGACTTTCGTGTCCCTATTGAGGTTTTTTTTTGAAAAATAAGAAAAATCAATTCTAGTTTAATGCTAGCATTTCATTGGCTTGTGGTCAAACTTAAACAACTTCAGGTATCTAAACTAAATATATTTGAAGAAGGTTTTTTCCTATGACTGGCAAGGGATGTTTTTTAAAATTAATTTGAATGTCAATTCCTATTAGTAGTATTTTCTAATAGCAAACATCTATTTTCAGCTACTCCTGATTCATGTAAAATACTGATATGTGTTGAACTTATAATTCAAAACTAGTATTTTCTTTTAAGAAATTACACCAGGTAAATTATTTAACTGGAAAATTTGGTATGACTGAGTATCTCAAAGGTCTTTTACTAATCTAGCCTCAAAAATGAACTCATATAACTACTTTGATTAATAACTTAGATCAATGATATAAGAAAAAAGTCAAAACCTTTTACTTAATTTTATAGTTTATATCCACTTTACCCAGGCAGTGAAATCACTGCTATGGAATTACTGCTGTAACACAAAAAGAGGACAAAATTTATGCAACAAGAAAGACATTTGAGAGGAATAGAAGATGAATCAATTAATTCTTTATAAAAATTAACTAGTGACTGCTGCTATTGAAAATACATGGGGAATATCTGATTTTGCCCAGACAAAACTTTATCATCTGTTAGAAAACTATCATCTTTATTGAGGTAAGGGACTTGGGATCCTTGCATGATGATTTTATTTTATTCTTGGAATGCTGCTGCTGGGGAATTGTTGAAATCTCTTCTGTCTGTGGCTTTCCACACATCAATCTTGTTTTTTTCTTTTGTTTTAATTAATATATGTTGAATATTTTCAGTGGTACAAGGTTAGGGAAGGAAGTTCATGTCACCAATGCTTCTCCATTTTAGCCTTTGTGGAAAAGGTAATCTAGTGGGGCTCCAGAGTAAAAGAATGGCTTTTGAGGCCTAAATGCAAGGTGAGATAAGTTCAAGGAGAGGAAAAGCACTACAACTGCACAGACCAGTTTTTTTTTAAGGACAGTGAGATGAAGAGTAGCTAGAGGATGTGAAAAAGGTCTCATAAGAGGTTCCTGTGGTTTAAGCGGCTTTCTGAGACAGGACCTCCCTCCCTCTGACTGCAGTGGTGGGCTGGTACTGCAACTATCTTTGTGTCCATTCCACGTGGCATTGGCTACGTGCATTTTGAAATATAAAATTGGTGGTGGTTTGGGGAAGATGGGTTTCTAACCTCATGATAATTTCCTAGAGACAATTAGGAGACAGGGAAAAGGAGGTACAGATGGGCAGATACAGACACAGAGTTACTGAGACCGTAAAAGAACTCTCTAAAGATCTAGGAAGAGCTACTGAAGGAATTAAGGTTAGAAACAATTCAGGAAACCATTGTCTTCTGCAGAGGTCCTGTAGAATTTTGCCCAAATACTTGCCAGCTGAATTTGTGATATTATTGCTGAGCTGTTGAATATGTGCAGAGTCTGAAAAATAAATAAATTTTGTAACTGATGATGAGGTTAGAAAATAATTTTTCACAGTTACTTTTGGAAGTGAAGATGCTTGCAGTTGTTCCCATTCTTGTTTTTCTGTAGTTTTAGGACAAAAAACTCCTTGGGCTCCCACATTGAAAGCCTTACAACTAAAACTCTGCTGTCCTCCATGCCTACTTAACAAAATGGATTCATTTTTTATGAAGAAATTGCCTTGTTGAAGAGGAGAGGGAAAAAGGCTCAAGAAAGTCAAAAATCAAAGGAACAAATAGTGGCAATAGCAATAATATTAGCCTGTTTCTTGGAACATCTGTAGGAATTGCTTCAGGAGTTAACCTCTGTAGCTTAACAGGCATACTTGGACATTTCACTACATACTGCCTATGTTGTTCTTTAAAATTGCTTTGGTTTGAGGGTAAGTTTCAGCTTAGGAGCTCAGATATTTAAGTATTTTAAGTGTTGCAGATGCTACACCAGATACAGTCCTGAAGCAGCCTGTAAAAACAACAAGAGAGCTGAAGACCCTTCTAACCACCAGCTGGCAGTTCAGGCCTTGAAGTTGGTATTTGTGCACAAAAGCAGCTTTTCTAACCCAAGTGTCTGTGAGAGCAGGGCAAGACAGAGCCCCTGGGCACTGCACAGCTGGTGCAGCTCAGTTCTGGAGTTTCACAAGCATTTTCCTTTCCATCAGCCAATGGACATCAGTCCAAGTTAAGCCTCTGGGGGTAGGAGATGTCTTGACCACATCTGTCACTTTGAAAGCAGTGTTTTGAGTAGCTTTCAGCTCTGTTTTCTCTCTGGGGACAAAGCTTGCATTTTCTAAGAACAGTCTAAAATTGAAATTAGCCTTCAAGAGACTGTGGAAAATGACAAGAAAATGCATCAAGTTCTAGTCCAAGTCTGGCCTTGCATTTACAGGTATGAGCTGTGTTTATATCACAGTTCTCTCAACCCATTTCCCTCCTACTTTAGAAATCTGTCTTTGCCAGCTATTTCCTTTCCTTTCACTGTTGCATATTTACAGAGTTCTTTCACCAATTCTTTTCATTCTTCCCTGGTACTGTTTACTTGTACATTTGATAACAAAATGCCTCTTAGGATTCCTCTTGGACACTCTCTCCTCTTTATGCCCATTGGTTTCCACCTAATAGTGCTGTTTCAGGACCTGTGTGTTTTCTCTGGTGAAAGCAGCTGCTTATGACTGTGATTTCTCAAAGCACTGGGTATGTACGTGACCATCAGACACTGATTTTACTCTCAATTCTAGAACTCTCAATTCTAGGGGCTGAGGCTTTGTCTGATTCCTATTCCATCCCTGGGAGCCATGACATCATCTCCATGGTATTTTGAAATTATACCCAATGGTCCTGTTTTTTCCTCTCAGACTTTATTGAAGAAATCTGTGATTTCTTCCAGGGTTGATGGTACTAAGTGTGTTCTACATGTCTTTAGTGATTTATTCTCAATGGGGGTTTGGTTTTGGTTTTTTTCAGCTTTGCAATTATACTTTCTTTCTATCTCTATTAAGCTGTTCTGGATCTGAGGTGAGGTTTGATCTCTTGAGGACCTCTTTTGAAATGCTTGTTTAAACTGTTTTCTACCTTAAAACTACAGCTGTGATATATTAACTATTTTTTCCATCTTTGTTTTCCATTAGCCAAATTTCTTGAACTTGTTTATTGAAAGACCAAACCTGAAGATGGATGTATTTGCAGGATCATCCCAGTCATGGCATTGCTCGCTTTCAGCTAATGTGGTGAGGTGACAGCAGCAGTGGTCTGTTCTTGTTCTTGGAGGAGTGAGCAGAGACTGTTCATAGATGTGCAGTAATGTGGTCATCCTGTCTGCATTCAAAACATATTTGTTCTCTGGTGAATCTCTGCATTCCTGGGAGAGGTGGGAGGAAAAAGTACATTATGAGTAATTGTCCAAGAGCTGAAGTATCATTTTTGTTTCTCCATCAATCGCATGATTACATTTTTTAGTTCCCAGCTGCTGCTTTCATGAGCACCTACGCTTCAGGAGCTCCTTCAGACCAAGAACCCAGTCTTTTTATTTGGTTTGCTCTCCCTTCCTGCTGCCTGTGCAGTTTGATCCAGAAAGCATGAACTCTCCCAATTAACCATAAAGGCATCTGGGAGAGAATAATGCAGGCTCTGATTTTTGCCCTGGGTTCCAAATAACAGCATGCACTTCTTAGAGCTGTAGTAGCCCAGGTCAAGTTTTCACTTTCTTTCCCCCTTTTTTTCTGTTCTCTATAGGTCCAAAAAAGAACATCTGTTAAGCCCATAGAGACATTTATAATAAAAAATGAGGTGTCTATTTGATGGTTATGTACATGGAACTCAAATGCATGAATCTTACTTTCACCACTAATTTTTGTTTTGGACTATGCCTTTGGTCTTCAAATAGTATTTCCAAGGTGTAAATCTACACTGATTCCAATAGGTTGACATCTGTTTTTATAATTTTATGTCACTTTTAAACATTTATGGTATTTTTTTAATATGCTTTGTATCACAGTAAGAAAAAGAGTGGAGGTGGGCCAGTACACTTCTTTTATTATGACCATGCTTGCCTGCAGTAATTTTTGTTTTTGCTATTATTTAATGATAAAAATGTAGCGGTCTCGTGTGTTTTGATTAGACAACCGAACTGAGTCAGCTGAATGCTGAGGTGATGGAGGTTTTGACAGATGTGTCCTTCTCAAGCAGAGCGGGTGGGCAGTGCGCTCCCGATGCCATCAGGGCACACAGGCGCAAGGGTCGCACCGTTTCTATCGGCTCATGCCGTAGCGCCTTCAGGTGCTCACAGTCTCCCGAACAAAATCACATTTTCGGGAACACGTTTATCGGGACATAATGGCCAATAAAAACACTGAGAAAGTGTCCGGCGGGGCAGGCGAGTGTAAGTGCTCGCACAGCGAGGGCGGGAGCGCTCCCCCCCAGCCCTGCGCGCCTGGCCCGCGGCTCCATCACCTCGCCTCCATCCCCCCGTTTCCATTCCCGTGGTTCCAATCCCCGCGGCTCCATCCCCGCGGCTCCATCCCCCCGTTCCATCCCCGCGGCTCCATCCATCTCCGCGGCCGCGCCTGTGCAGCGCCGCACCCGCGGCGGCGGGGCCGAGGCGGGGCTTGGCCGCTCGCCCCTCCCCGGCGGCGGCGGCCCCGTGCGCCCACATCAGCTCCTGTTGCGCCGCCGGTGCCCTCGCTGCGCCGGCCCTCCCAGCGCCCTATAAAGCCCGGCGGGGGGAGCGCCCGTGGCCGCAGCCCGCCGCGGAGCAGGAGCGGTGTGTGCCCGCCGTGCTCCCGGCTCCCGCCCGCTCCCCTCTCCTTCCCACG
>VXBI01008137.1:2034352-2121251 GCA_013397375.1 Toxostoma redivivum | reverse complement strand
TTCTTTTTCTCTCTTTCTCTTTTAATGACATAATGCAGCTCTTTTAGCCAGTGCTTTAAAGGAGAAACATCTCATTTAGTGGGTAAGAGCCTCACTGGAAGCACTTGGAGGAAGCAGCTTTTGTTCAAGCACTGTGTGCAGAAAGACACTGGACTAAGTTCAGTTTTTCTTAATGATTGTCACAAAAAAACCCCAAGCAAACAAAACAAAACAAAAACAAACAAATGAAAAAAAAAAGAAGTAGAAAGAATCATAATGAAGAATACCCCTGTAGAAACAAACAATGAACACCCAATAAGAAAAGAATACTTACATGATCTTTCTAGGGCAACAAGAGCTAATAATAAAAAAATATATAGCTATTACCACTACTTTTTTCCTAGTTGAAAAACAATCATGTAAAATTTCATTTTCCTAGACAAATGACATACTGAGAACACAGAGTGCTTTCTCTTCTTATAATTTCCCCTTCCTTCTGACTTTATTTTCAAGAAGTAATACACCAAATAGAGATTTGGTGGTTATAACATGTGTTTACTCATGCTCTGTGTGCACTTGCACTGGTATAACACAACTGGACAAGGAGATTTGATGTTCATGCAAATGAATAATGAGCAGTAGATGACTCAGGATGGCACAGGCAGCACTCAGCATTTATGCACAGAGCTGTTGACACATCATCCAATATTCACTCCTGGGCCCCAGTCTATGGTCTCCTTCCACTTTGAAAATGCTGATTTCCTTTTGTTGTAGATTTGTGGCTCTTGATTTCTTCTGCTTAATCATCAGTCCAGGAGACAGGCAGGGTGGTGAAAGGGAACTGTCTGAGCACAAAGGAATATCCAGGAGTGCTCAGGGTTTCCAGCTTCCACAGAATGGATTTCAACCCCTCCAGGCTGCAAATGCATTGTCCTGTTTCCCCTAAGGGCTGACTCAGGAGTGTTGATCAGTCATATCCCACCAGGAAAGCCAAGGACAGCAGGCAGAGCCCAGATACACAACAACAGCAGCACCAACATTCACAGCTCTCCTGGACTCCAAGGTGATGTAAAAAACTGAAAAACTTCATTCCACATCACAAAAAGGTAAAAAATCTAAGCATGGCTACAGCAAATCCTTGGTAGGAATAAGTGAGATACCCAATTCTCCCTGACTCCAGATCTTGGGAAAGTCCAGCTCAGTCTATTATTTTACAAATCTTCACAGAATATATAAAAAAAATAACAAAAAAATATATTGTTGATAAACAGTCAAACACCTACAGGAATGTCTCACTTTTATGTATTTATATGCACATGCCCACATGTGCCACACTATATAGAACCTGAGCTTTACTCTTAGTGGAGTAGAACCATTTAAGAGCAGGTAGAAATTCAAGGTGGAGAGCAAAAGTTCCTTCAATGCAGAAGAAAATTAGTGTTTGCATTTATTTAAAAAAAAAATAATTGTGATAATCACAACTCTGTCTATTTTCAGGGCAAACAGAACTTTTAAAAAACTGCACCATATTTATTGTTTCAATAAAAAGAAGTTGATCAACCCAGATTTGAGCCCATACATCAGTAATGGAAAATGTCTTTCATCTGACATGGAAGGACATGAGAGAAACTCACAGACTCTTATTTATTAGTTTTGAAGGACTCTTCACACTCTGGTGTTTGATAAAGGGGGGAGACATCCAACTCTGTTTCCAGTTTTCCCATAACTCTCTTCAGCATCCCTGCAACTCAGCAGCAGTATTACCAGATTAATTCTCAGAAAACTTGCATGGGATGAGAGCAGTTTTTCACAAATCAGCTCAAGGACCTTTAACCCAAACAGAAATGTGTCTTTTAGTCATCTAAACTCATGTAAAATGAATTCCACCCCGATTTATTACACTTTATTAACAACACTGCCAGAGACTCTTCTCAAGAGCCCTCAGTGTGTGTCTAAACAGAAAATGGAGCAGCAACATCCAATATTTGTCATTCCAACAGTGATTTGTCTGCTCTTTAGAATCCACTGACATATTTTTGCTGGAACAACTGGAACAGGTTGCCCAGGAGGTTGATGAGTCTCCCTTTTTGAAGATACTTAAAAATTTTTTAAAGCATGCTCCTGGGCAACTGGCTGTAGGTGGGTTGGATCAGATCTCAGCCATCCTGTGGTTCTGTGATTAACTGCATAAAATTATCTTCTGTGACAGCTTTAAAACACAGCTCAGGTACAATGTTCTACATTTGTTTATGAAGTAAAACGTAGCCCTTAATTTAATTTCTAACTGCAGATGATGTTGCATTTCCAAATGGGGTATGTCAAGGGAAGTGTTTGATGAGTGGTATTTTTGTATTTTTCTTTTTTTATTGACCCTGTTGAAGAACACAAAGCCTTTCAGGTAGTGGTAACTCAATATGTATAGATTGGCCTGGTGGCAGGCTTGTGTTTAGTCAGTAAAAGTCCATTAAAAGCACGACACAAACAGGAGACAGGAGCACGGGGTAAAGGTAAGTGGATGTCATTCTCAGCAGGAAGTTCAGCACTTCCAGTCATTAGTGAGTGAAAGACAATTCCAGACACTCCATGCAGGCACTGCTATAATGGATCTTGTCCCTGACAACTGGAACTAAGCTGGTTTTGAAAAAGATTTTACTTGTCTTGCCACGTTTCACAAAGATGACTTTTTGACAAGATTTACATTTCCAGTTATTATTAAAATGGAAATCTGACTTCTCTGGCTATTTATGCCTTTCATCTCCTGGATTCTACAGAGTGGCCATGGAATCTTGAGAGAAGTTCATCAGCTACTGGAGTGAAGGGAATAAAAAGAAAAAGGAATAAATAAATAAGACAGCCTATTAAGCCCTGAGCTGAGGGTATGTGGCTGCTTTGACAGCTTGCTGATCCATGTTAGCTGTCAGCTGAGCTGAAGTGAAGGGTCCATCAATCAGAAAACCAGGACCCCCACTGAACACACAGGTTTTTGGAAAGTGGGGTTAGGAGGGGCTGTGGCAGAGACTCACAGATGCAATAAACAACTTGCAAGAGCACAATGGGTCACATCACCCACCTCCCTAACCACAAGACTTGCTCAGTCCAGATTAAAAAGTGGAAGCCCCAAGAATTTTCAGTAATTGTTTTGTAAAACTATTCAGACAGTCTGGTAAAACTCTCCACTGTGATTCTTTTTTGTTGATATCCTATATCTGTATTTTTTCCTCTCTTTTTAAGACAACTATTGAACTGTTTTTGCCCCTGTACTGCCCTCTGACCTAGCTGAGCAATTTGCCATCCTCTTCAGGGTATGTTAGTTCTGCATATTTGCCACAGGTGGAGTTCAACCTTGTCATTTTAGAATATCACCTTCCAGCCAGTCTTGTCCACATCTCACCAATCCCTTCCTACTCTGGCTTCAGGGCACAGCAGCCCATGGTGCCCCCAGCATGAAGCTGCTTATGCCAAATTTTCCAATGGACAGCAAGGCCAACTAAGTGAGGTTTTCACTTAGATATAAATTAAAATATTTTCTGTGATATGCTGCTCTGTAAAATCAGAAGAGCCAGTGCAGAAAACTTGCTTTGTCTCAGTGCCATGATTAAAGCTGGATGACGTCTTCTGAGCTGAATAAATGGATTTTGAAATACACAGTTTTGAGGCAGCAAAAATCACTTGACAGGTTTGGTAAATGTAAATTGGACCCAGGTTTTACCCCCTGAAGAAAAATTTTAGATACATTCAGAGAACGCAGGAGTAAAACAACCCAAAATATCCCAATGTGGAATGTTGTGGCCCAGGAGCTGCTCACAACATGGAGTTTAACTCTGGTCTCTTCCAATGTTGGATTTCACGAGGAATTCAAACCCAGTTTAAAGTATTCCGTTTTTGCAGGGTGTTCTAATCACTGGGACATTGCAAGATTCTCCCAGTGTCTCCTCCAAACAATTTTTATTCATTTGATGTTCAAAATAAGACATTTTGCTTGGAAGTAAGCAAAAAAAATTTTCTCTTGGGTATTTATCCACCACGATCCCCAGTAAATCCAACAGGAACTGCACAGTACAAATTCATCAGATTGGCTGCCCAGATTTCATAGGAGTCAGATCAAATGAGACAGAAAAAAACCTGTGTTGCATAAGGCCCACATCATTTCATGTATAGACTATTCTTAGTGCCTTTTCAAAGTCTCAGAAAAACAGCAAGCTTCTAAAAATAGGGGCTGAATCATGGGGCTCTAAATTATTTATTCATGTGCCACTCTCCCTCTTTGGTGCTTTATTTTTTTCTGATTGTTGCAGTGACAAGCTTGAGCCAGGTAGGATTCACAAGGCATGAGGACAACTGCTTACTATTTCTAGAAATCATAAGTGACAGCAGCATAATTGTGACATTCAGGAGACTGGGGGAAAAAATAATTTCTCTCCACATATTTTATTTGTGAATGAGGGATATTCTGACAAAAATAAGGAGAGGCAAGAACAGTTATCCAACTGATGCTTATTGCTTTGTACATCAGCCAACACCAACCTGAAAACCAAGAGGTTTTCAATGGATGTCACAGCTGGGTGTTTTTTTTTGAATTTTAACAGAAATATAATGCACTCAAATCATAATTTAGGCAAGAAATGTTCCCCTAGAAAAATATTTCTAAACTCAGCTCTATCTAGCTCAGCTTGATGTGTCTTCAGGCTTTCAAGCACATTAGAAACTTTGATGAGTTTTCTATTGTTTTCCTTTGCCAAGAAATCCTAAAAAGGTTTACAAGAAGCACAAGCAGCCTAATTATGCTCACTTGCTGCATCGATTCCCATCTGTTGAAGAGCTCAAGTGATTCACCCAGGTCACAGAACAGGTCAAAAGCAAAGGCAGGAACAGAACCTTTCAGAAGATCAGAAGTGTTCCAGGCTTCTTCAGAGTTTAGAAAAACATTTCTCTGGGTTTCTAGCCCAAGGCACCCTATGTGGGACCTACAAAGATTGAGGGCACCTGAGGTACTCAGTTCTGTTTGTACAGAGGGTCACAGAATATTCTGGGTTGGAAAAGACTTTAAAATGATCCAGTCCCACCCCCTACCATGGGCAGGAGCATGACTATCCCTAGACCAGGTTGCTCCAAGCCCTGTCCAACCTGGCCTTGAACTCTCCTTGCCCCAGGCTGGGGCTCCTGGCAGCAAGCAGTGACATTAGAAAGATCCCATAGACTGAATTATGCAGAACTGTCAGAAAAGTGGCTCTTCCCAACCTTGTTCCATGAAATACCTGCTAATGTAAAACTTCTCAAGAAAACCCCACACACTCTGTTTGACTTTCCTGTTCACCTCAGGAAACACAATTTCTTGCAATATTTTTCACTCCTCATGCCTCCAAGGTTAGCAAAACTGTTCCATAAAATACAACTCTTTTATAATAAATACTCTGTTTCTTCACAGCTTCATTTTGAACTGTTTCAGGATTGAGGTGTGGGCAGTGGTAGGCAATTCCCAAACATGCCCTTTCTCAAGACAATCACTCCACAGAAGTTTGATTTGGGAATCATTCTGGAAGCTGCCTTCCTCATCCCAAATTGCTTATAGCTCCTGTGATAACCCTCCTATTAATAACTGAATAATAAAAGAATTGTTATTTGATTATAAAATGTTTATCCCTATATAACATTAATTTCCTTAAGAAATTATTTCATGGCTTTTGATTGAAGAAACTCTTGTTCTGTAATGTCAGGGCTGGGCTGTTACAGAAACACTCAGAAGAGGGAACACTCAGAAGACAGGGAGAGAAAACCCAGTGAAGAGGCTCAGCAGCACTTGACAAATGTTTGGTTAATCCTGCCTGCAGCCTCCCAAGGCTTTGTGCAGCGTGCAGGTAAATCCCTGAGACAGAACATGCCCAGGTGTGAGCACACACAGAACCCAAAGCTTTCCAGCTCAAATCTCCATGTATCTTTCAGAAGAAAAAGAAGGAGATTACAAAGCACTATTCCTCAGGTTATCATCTTTTCCCTTCACCTGGTTTTCAGCACAAGAAAACAAAATAAAAAGAGAAGAAAAAGCCCAACAAAATGTAAAAGTCAAATCAAACTTCCAACCCAAACCTCTTCACTTCTAGCTAAACAGAAATCAGAAATTGTATGACTTCCCAAAAATCTGTTGCATAAGAAAATTCTGGCATTTGTGCTGGGCTTGTTTCCACACCCAGTTACACAAATTAATTTCTCCTGAAAGGCCAGGTATCACACACAAAAGAAAATGCACAGACATCACTTGTACTTCAGCAAGTCACTGACACCTGGATTGCTGGAAATGACAAGAACACTCAGGAGAGTCTTTCTTCATATTTGTCCTATTTTTACATTGCTCTCTACAGATGAAATTGAGATGAAGACATTGAAACTCTGTCCTGATGCAGATGCTCATGTGTGAGTAAAGGTTACAATGTCCAGTGCTGCCAGAGACATATCCAGCACTGTTTGAGGTCACCTGTCACGTCCATGGTATCTACACAATCCAGACCATCAAACTGTACTAAATCCCCAAATTTAAGCTAATTAATTGATCCCAAGATTGCAGCCAGCACAGTCTAGACAGATTCAGCTGATCCATGGCCATTTACTTTATGGAGCTGAGTTGTTCTTCCATTGACCCCGCATTGACAACAGGAGGGATTTAATCACTTACAGCAAATAGAAGCATCTTCACTCCTAAATTTAGGTGCTTGGGGTAAACAAAACACTGGCCTGGATAGGCCTGTCATCTGATGTGGAACAATCACTTCATGTTTATTTTAAAGACTGGGTAATGCAATTGTTTTAAGGAGCAGGCAATCATCCAACTTGTGTTTGCATGGATCATGCACAAATTACTAGGAAAGATTCCCCAGCCCAGGACACTTCCACCTACACAGAGGGAACTTCCACCTACACAGCTACCTAAAAAACACATGTGGGAGAAGGGTCTAGTCTAAGAAAATACTCTTCCTGCTGGTTAGTCCAACAGGTCATTAATTCCCCCTTTGCTGTGTAGTGGCAGTGAATTCCTGCAGAGCACCAGAAGGAAAGGCATCACTCAGGGCTGCTGCAAAATTTGTTTCTGAGCCTGACAGGACCAGGAGAGCACAGAGCCATGAAACTCCCTCCCTAACCCCCTTCTGGAAGGCTGGCAGGGCACAGGCTGGTAATCATGTTTGATCTTTATGGTAATTGCTTCTTAGCTGAAATTCAGAATTCAATTAGTCACCTGGCATAATTACTGAATGCACAGAGAGATGGCAATGATAATGAGAGGTGTAACTGTACTTTATTACCTGTAGTAAAGCACTGTGGAATTGAGAAGCACTAAGATCTGATTAAGACAGGAGGGAGAGGGAGTGGAAAGGAGCTGGAGGCTGGAGTTTAGGACAGATGACTTGAGAAGACAATTTGCACAACCTCCTGAAAGAAAGGAGTATGTGCAGCCTCCCTCTACTTTAGTTTTTGCCTCAGCAAAGTGGGAATGTGGGAAGCAATACTCTTCTCACAGAGTTTTCACTGCCTGGAATTTATTCAGGAATTTATGAGTTGCAGTCACAAAAGCAAGGCACAGCAGCTGTAGGAATGGCTCTGGAGCACAGTCATTGTTCACTGGGAATAATCCTGACCTGCTCAGAACTCTGCAAAAATAATGAGAAAGGTGGCTGAGAAAAGGAAGGATGAGAGCAGGTTCCAAAATGAACCCATTCATGTGATATTTGCCTGGTAAGGTTCAAACACCCTTTGACAAGCAATTCACATGAAACCTCTGGTGCAGCAGCAGAGGCTGTGAGAGGAAAGCAGCACGCAGGAGAGATAAGAAAATAAGAGCAACCCAGGAAGGTGAGAGAAAATCTCACACACAACACAGGGAATGAGTTGGGCTAAAAGGCCAGGAAGATGTGTAAAATCTGATTATTATCGCTGAGTCAGCACTGGGGGTTTGCCTACACCAAGGAATGCCCATCAGGAACCACAACAGTTGCTTGGCCTTACAGGGATTTTCCTTGTTAGTTGTGTTAGTCGATTTTGGGGTTTGTGGGTTTTTTTTTGTTTTTTTCCCCATTCCAAACCGTTGTCCAGATCATACATCCAGCATTTTATAAGAATCCTCACCCTTCAGAAAATCCCAGCCCTACAGGAGGATTCAGACAGGTCCTGTCACATTTGCACCTCTTGGGACGTCTGGACAAAAACACAACATACGCTGCTGTCAGCTCGTGCTGGGTGTGCTTGCCAGGAAGCTCCGTGTCTTCCCCAAGCCTAAATATTCATCAGGAGAAGGCAGGCAAGAAACAGACTGCCTGCAAGACAAAAAAAGCCTGCAAACATCAGACGGGTGACCACTTGCCAAAGTAGCCCTGCCAGCTTTCATAGCTAAGCCTAATATAGGAACATAAAAAATTCCAGATGTTTCTTGGCAGATATGAGCCCATTTTGCTGAACCACATTTCCCCTTCTAATAATGTAATTTTAAAAAGGGGATGAGAATGGGAAAGTTCTCCCAGTTTCTGTGAAGTGAACCTAAGGTGCCTGAATACAGCCCCTTCCCTAATCACACAATTTTATAGGATGAGCAAAATATTCAGCAGCATCAAGAGGCTGAATTTTGACTGTGGAGATTGCAGATATGGAGGTTATAAATAGCTTCTTTAGACCATCACAGATTAGGTTTGTTTGAGACGAGAAAGTAAATCTGCAGTTTCCCTGCAGATACAGCGAAATACAGTAATTCCAAGTCTCAAAAACCTTTTACAGACACTAATAGTACTACATTTTCTGTGGGCTGTCCCTCCACATATATTCTTTCTCTCACTGGGTGAAAAATAAGGTTTAAAAACAGCTCTTACCAGGAGAAAAGCAACACCCAGCTCAGATCTTCTTTCTTATACAACCACAATGAAGAACAGGAAACTTTCATTAAAGAAATTACAATAAAGAGCACTGGGCTTTTGAGCTCCAATTTTGCCTCCCTCTCAGTTTTTCTCTTCCCATTCTTGAAAACAGTGCCAAAAGGTTTACTGAATTAATCACCCAGCACAGCACTGCTATGGGGAACTGAGTGTCCAGAGATGCTTTATCTGGTAAGAAGGGCAGCAGGATATAGCTGAGTTTGCAGATAAGCAATTGCTAGGCTGATGATGCACCTACTTGGATTTAGATGTTCACCAACTGCTAAACCCCCCAGACTCCCCTTTCCACACTTTATATTGCTGCTTCCATTGCTGCATTTCTACACTTTCCCAAAATACAGCATGGACTATGAATCATGTGCCAGTCCTTCCCTCCAGTACAGCATGTATTGAAACTTTAAGTGAGATCAGAAACCTGAGAGAAATAATATTTCATATAATATTTACTAGTGCTGTACAGACACCAGGAAATTTGGTTTGCAAGTGATATCAAAAAGGAAGTGAAGAAGTATGAGATTAATTTTGAGAGGGAACTGTGAAGGACCATATTGTTCTATAAGGGTTATTTTCATGCCCACAGCACCTTATCAACCAGAAAAGGCAGATCAGAGATATGCCTTTGGCTCTCTGAGAGTGACATGGGACTGCCTGAAGTGCTCCTGGGTCTCTGTTTCAGCCCAACTTCCCAAGACATCTCTAGCTCACACACAAATGATCCTCCACAAGAGATTCCCCATGCACAAGGAGCTGAGTGATCACTTTTTGGCCAGGAAGACCTTGGAGGATCTTCTGCAAAAGGCAGCTGGAAGAGAGGTAAAAAGCTGTTCCCCTGCCATAAGCTGATTAATACAATGCATCTCTTGTTTGGAAAGCCTGCTGTTATGTGGGAAGGTGCTTTCTTATCACCTGGTAATTATTGTCTCTTTGGAGGTTTGAAATGGCATGAGGGGGAGAAAGGGAATTTTAAAATCTCTTCTAATTTTATAGCACATAAAACGCTGTCAGCACATGCTGTGACAGTCTAAGAAAAGCATTTCACCAGCTTCATTTCTTGGCTAAACTCCCTGATGAATCCTAAGATCCTGAGCTTATTTCAAGCAGGAATGATAAGTGGGCCATCTCTGAACCATCTCATGTGGTTTTGGGTTCACTGCAGCCTGGCAAACATGGGGTGTGGCAGCTCCAACATCACACACATCTTTCAAAGACACACGTATCTGTGATCTCAGTGCTGTCTGTACCACTCTAACAGCTCTGGGAACTGCAGGAAACAGGGGTGTAAATTCTCCATGCAGTTCCATGAATAAATGGAATAAAGAATAAATCATCTCATGTTGGCACTGAACACTGCACACCTTGCACAGCTTTACATTCAGGGCCTTAATCTTAGTCTTGTCATATAAATCTCCTCACAATTAAAAAAAAAAAAAAAAACAGAACAGCTCCACCCCTCAATATTCTAGGCCCCTCTCAGAGCACTAAAATGACATCTGTCACTGTTTCAACTTAGCTCACTGTTTTTAACATTCTTTCCCTATACTTCACTTTTTTCCTTTTTTGCTAAAGCTGATATGAAGATTTTTCTTTTCAAATCCAGAACTGAATTTTCCAAAGCCCAAATCTGCTGGTTTAACCAGCCACAGATTTATGTATCACCTTCCTGGGCCATTGTCCTGACATAAACACTGGCTCCAGGGATTTGGAAGCAGCACAATAAATTTGATCTGGACTGAAATTAAACAATAAAAGAGGGAAGCAGGGCAGTCTTCTTATGCCAACACCATTCCTAAGGAAATGCTGCATCCAGCAAGGACATAAGCCAATAACTGGAGGTGGAGGAAATGTTCCAGGTGTTCCAAAGAGAATAAAAGAATTGGTAATGCTTCAGCACTTCCCAGGTTTAGTTTAGTACAGATAACTGCATGAAGGGCTAGAAGGGAGGATGCTGCAGAAAGCTCCTGTCATTCAGAGCTCAGTTTCCTTGCTCCTTAAATACCTGCTGGTTTCTTGTCATGCTGATGTGGAAGATGGGCACTAAGATCGGTTGTTTACAGTGACAATGCAGGAGGAGTTTTAGAAACTAGGAAAAAAAGGTGTCTTAAAAATTTACCATCTCCTTTCAAGAAAGAGAGCAATTAGATCAGGTAAAATAGCTTGGATATGCTCATTCACCTCAGAGAAATGTTTAGTGCTCATCATTCACTTCCACTTAGCTGAGACTGCCATTTAGACATTTACTGACTTTGGTAACATTCTCTCAGATCTTCTCTTATGACAAGAAGAACTACTGAAAACTCTGACATTAATCTCTTACACTGAGGTAGATTTATCCTCAGAGCCATTTCCTTTTCAGCTACAAAACTAGCTCCCCAAGAGCAAATTGAGTGAGCAGTATTTAACCACTGGGTAGTCAAGTGAGGACTGCTTAATTGATATTCTCCTTGGTACCAAACCATGAAACCTTGAATCCCAAGCTTGCCATGAACAACTGCGGTGTAGAATAATAAAAAAAAACCAAAAAAAACCAAAAAAACCCCAACCAAAACAACAACAGCAGCAACAACAAACAAACAAACAAAAAACACCCAACAAAACCACAAACAAAAAACCAACAAATAAAACCCCCCAAAGAAAACAAACTAACAAAACAAAACAAAAACAAAACAAAACAAAACAAAACCCTACAAACAACAGGGAAAAAAAAGATGCTTGAATGGGCAGATGATCTGCTTTGGACTTCAAAGTGCATGAAAAAGTGCCTGAAATTTACAACACTTAGCAAATTAATTCAGCTTTAGACTTACTCTGCTAAGTAATAATGAGCTACTGACTTTGATATCAAACGTGGGAAAGGTGATATGATGATACTAGAGTTGTTTTCTTTGATAGACGAATTAAAAGGTAACTTCATTTTTTTTTTAAGGTAGAGTGAAATATTGATTGCATCTGAAGAGTGGTGAATTATATTTTAGGGCAATAAAACCTTCCTGTGCACATCATGAATGGGGTACAGAAAAGCTACATAATATTTTTGAAAATTATGCTAGCTTGACAATTTAGACCTACTTTTAATTTAATGTGAACATGAAAAAAATTGCAGTGCAACATAAAACCCCTGCACAAATGAGCATCAAAATCCCCAAGCCTCCTCTCTAAGAAAAATAAGCAATTACTTAACAGTTCCACTGAAAATGCTCATTTTGGACCAGTGCCTCAAGGGATGAAGTAAGTGCTGTTCTATTAAGCTCTGTTTGTTCCCTTTTTTACCCTAGGAATTTTATTTTAAAACAATGCAATAGGGAGACCCAGTCTATGTCCAACTGCTCTGTCACCTCCCATTCCCAGGGCAAAGCCAAATGGCAAAGACCTTCTGAAATACTTGCAGTTCTTCCTTAAGGAATGCATTTGCCACCCCTGAAGGAATGAAATTCCAGAGGTGGTTCAGACATCTCTGGACAAGACAGGAGGAGAGGAATAAAGGAAAGGGGGGGGAAAGGCTTTTTAAAAAGTAACAAAATGTGATACAAAGGTCCACAGTGCTACATTCTAATTATCTGTTCATAAAATACACCTAAATAATTCTATAAGATTCCTCTTTTGCTTGTATTTCACTGGTGCCTCTCCAAGCCCATCCAAGGAGCCCATCCATCCAGATGAGATAAAAGGCTTTCCTCACTTATTTTTCAGTCACAGAAACAGTTCAGATGTGGAAGCCTACCTCTGGGATTATTGCTAAAGATGGACATGTTCAGAGGGTTCATTTTGTCCTCTCACCTTTCTCTCTTGACCAGAAGTGATCCTCAGAAGGCTTTGAGGAGTCATCACTCAGAGATGGCTCAAGGTCAGTGAGATAAAGCCCAGCCCACATAGACAAAACCCTCCTTATTTTGGATCTTGAGGTTCAGTGCTACAGTTTTCTAGCACTAGGCTTAAGAGAATTCTACAGTAATAAAATCTAAATTAAATTGTACATTCTTTCAGGATAGGTTGGTGTGGCAGGGTCACCTGAGGTGCACACACACCAGGCAGAAAGCCACAGCCTGAAAAGAAGTTAATACTTCCTGAGTCTGGACTTTGATTCCTCTATGATTCTAGAGATGTAGTGATGGATTATTATCCACAAAAAACCATTTTGAATCTTAGGAATTAGAGTCTTTCAACTGGAGTGGCATCTGGAGGTTTTGTAGAGCGCTGGCTTCGCTTCCAGCAGCAGAAGTCTCAGGCAGGGACCCAGACCCTCGTGGAGCTGGGATTGAAAACAGCACCTTTCCAAAATTCCTGTGAGCTAAGGCTAGGAAGGAGCAGTGTAAGAACAAGAAACTGGAGGCTGGGTGCAGGATCCCGGCAGTGAAGAGACTTCAAAGTGCACAACAAAAAGGCCCAGTCACAGCTCAGAAGAGTGATGGCCACAACAAGGATGGCTTTTATGTGACTGACTCCCATAAAGGAGGGCAGTGAAGATGGTGAAGGGTCTGCAGGGGAAACCATATGAGGAGAGGCTGAGGGCACTTGGCTTGTTCAGCTGGAGAAGAAGAGAGTGAGGGGAGACCTCATTGTGGTCTTCAACACCCTCATGAGAGGCACTGGAGAGGCAGACATCCATCTCTTCTCTCTGGTGATAAGCCCTGAGGGAATGGCATGGAGCTGAGTCCTGGGAGGTTTAGATTGGATTTAGGAAAATGTTCTTCCCCGGAGGGTGCTGGGCCCTACCCAGGCTCCCCAGGGAATGGGCACAGCCCCACCCAAGGCTGTCAGAGCTCCAGGAACATCTGGACAACACTCCCAGGGATGCTCAGGCTGAGATTGTTGGGGTATCTGTGCATGACCACGAGGAGTTGGACTGGATGATCCTTGTGGGTCCCTTGCAGCTCAGGATATTCTTTGATTCTGTAAATCCTACCCATAACAAAACCAGAGATTTCCCATTCCTGAGAGTGCTTCAGGCCACATTGGATGGGGCTCTGAGCAACCTGGTCTAGTAGAAGGTGTCCCTGCCCACAGGGGAGGGGGTTGGAACTGGAAGGTCTTAAAGGCCCCTCCCAACCCAAACCATTCTCTGATTCTCTGATTAGAGAGTTCACAGCTGAACCTTCATTTCTTCTGCTGTGCCTTATAAAGAGAGATTCCCCACATAACAGCTCTCAAATGAAACGTTAGTGAGTACAAGATGACTTTACTGTCACGCAGCTACAGCATCCTGGAGTAGCTCCCAATGACTTTTTAAAATTAAATGATTACCAAGATATTTTTTCCCTTCTCAGCTATCTGATCTTAATTATACCGTGTGAAATGAGATCATTTAATGTACCACCCTCAAACTCTTCTCCTCTTAAAATAGAATCTAAATCTTTCTATAGATAGAAGATTCTTTAAGTAATTACACATGAAGTGTTTAGTATAAAATGTCTCTTCCTTTCCTGCGCACAAGGATTTATCTTTAGATTAATCAATAATAGAAGGGTTAGCAGATTATTCTAATGACAGTACAAAGGTAATTAAAATTTGCTCTCATTATTTTTGAAACACAAAGGAGATGCAATATACCACATGTAACAGTTTCTTCTGGTCATCATCTGTGAAATGCAATTAATCACTGCAATTAGCTGTTACATGACTGCACATCATGAATGTGTCAGGAAGAAACATTTAACTTCAGAGAAGTACTTAGGATTTAGTTCAGTCTGAGAGAAAAATACAGCTCATTATGTCTTTAAACAGATTTACAGTGTAAAGTGCACATGCCTATGACTCCAAGGACCTCTGTTACCTTTGTACTGAAATTTATGAAAACCACTCACAGGATGCTTCATACTGCAGGAAATGCTGCTTGATTACAAGTGACCACAGCCAGTTTACAAACTCTCCTTTACATCTATTTTCTCCTTTTTTTTCCCAGCTTTCTTTCCACTTACACCTTTTTCCATCCTGAAATAGTGTTGTTTATGGTCTGTTAAAGTGACTGGTCTCAGAACTGAAGCACTGAGTTACACAGAACACATTTGTAGGAGGGTTTGGGCAGCCAGAGAGTAGCAGTTTAACAGAAAACGTTCCCTGTGATAACTGAGAGGGAAATTTGATTCACAAACGCTGCAGCAGTGGCAGAAAACTGAAGTTCCTGAAGCTGAATGGAGAGCATTTAGTGAAGGAAAGCTTGGAGGTGTCATGGTACAGCTCCTCAACAATCAGCTGATGGCACCAGACTGAGACTGAGATCCTCAGCTCTGGAGCCACGTTAGAGAAGGCAGAAACACTCATTACTGTGCCAAACAGGATATAGCATGTCAAATGACATCAGAAACTTCAGGGAAATTTAAAAATGTTTGTAGGGAATGATGATACCACAGATCAGTGCCTTTGTTTCAATGAAAAATGACTGATTTTGATATTCTTTGAAGTGAGACAACTGAGCTGGAATTTCTCATAAAAATAGCATCACTTTAGTCTGGTGTCTCTCTTTTGGGAAAGGATATCTGTTACAGGCAGAGAGAATTTCTTCATGACTTCACTGAGAGATAAAAATGTCTCTGAGTCAGCACTCTGAATCCTGACTGGGTTCTGAGACTGAAAACCAGGGAGTGCATTTAACTATAAACCACGGGCTGGATTTAAAACATTTCCACCTGGTGTAAAATACATTCAGAGATGAGACTGAATAAATATTCCAATTCAAAATTCCATTCAAGTGCCCCAGTTTGCCTTCTGGAAGCCTCTCCCTAGGACAGCAGCCTGTGCTCTGCAGTGTTCAGCCCTCATAACTGTATTCCCAAGCTTGAAGAATTTTGAAAAAAATTTATCAGGATGAATTTTCCTGCATTTATTTGATATCCCCCTGGCGTGGGATAACCCTGGCTAACTGCCCACCAGATCTTTTGTTCTCTACCTCTCCTCATCAGGTAAGGGAATAAAATAAGATGGAAAACTCATAGCATGAGAAAAACACAGTTGAGTGAGTAATTAACAATTTATTTAATTAATTTGGCTCTGTCAAACGTGGGGACAGCCCCTGACCACTTCTCAGAATAGCCACTCCTGCATTCCTCTGCTACCAAACTTTTGCCATGTTAACCACTACAGCTCCTCTCTTTCCTCTCTGGCTTCCCAGTAGTTGCCTGGGGAAAACATTTTCCAGAGTTTGTTTAGAGCTTAATCAATAAAAATCTCGTCCTTAAGCCCCACAGCAGTGCCAGCAAAATGAAGCTAATTTTACCATCAATAATCAATAATCTTGTCCAGACAGAAGAAGCAAACAGTGCTGGTTTAATGGTTGGACTTGATGATCTTAGGTCCTTTTCAACCTTAATTATTCCATTATTTTATGGAAAGAAGACTGCAACAAATACCGCCACAGTGTTGCAACAAGCATAAATAATCTTTTGCCTGATCATGCAAAAAAAGATGAAATCAAGTCTTTTGTGAATCATTAACTTGCTTGTATTCATGAAATTCATCTGAGCATTCAGGACACTGCTACTACTGCAGCTGAAAACTACCTATTAAAAAAAAAAACCTTTGTGGATACATCAGCACTTCCAAAAGAACACAGAAATGTCTGGAGATCTTTTTCCCTAGCAATGATCTGTTGGTCTTATTTAACTCTTTTATGCAAAGTTTCTCCTGCCAAGCTTCCTTGTGTCAAAGGCAGGTTTGTGTGAACTGTTATTACACAGCACCACTCCTTCATTACAAAATTACATGTATTATGTGCAGCAAAATTGCATAATCTGTGTAATTAGCTCATCTCGGTGACTGCTGGCAGTGAAAGCAGCTGTGAAGGTTGGGCAGAGGGGAGAGCTAATGACACTCATTCAGGAATTAGGATTGCACCTGTAAAACTGCCAGAGCACAGCTGCCATCAGCACTGACTGCAGGCACTCAGAAGGTGCTGATTTGTTGCAAGTGCTGGTTGTGAGCTGCCAGGGGCTCCTTCACAGGTGGGTGTGTGAGAGCTGGGGTGGGCAGAGACAGAAACCTCAGTCCAGAGTCACCTGTGCATCAAACCCCACAATGCACAGGAAAACCTGATCCCTCTCCTTCCCTATTTTGTTTTCATCTTCTTGCCTTCCTTGTTCTGAGAGTAGCTTTGTTTCTCCTTCTACTACTTGTTAAGTACAGACCCTGATTCTGCACTTTTTGGACCCAGAATTAAGCTGCTGGTTTCACTATTGCTCCATTTCTTGTGTTTGAGGGCTGCTGACCCTGTCACACCCTGCACTGCTCATCACACCCAAAGTGTCCCCTGCACCCATGGGGCTGACACCAAGAAGCCTTCAGGGAATCAATACACGTTGCTATTTAGGTTTTAGCATTTTATTTTGGTTTTAGCATGAAAAGGGAGATGCAGAACCTGATCAAAGACTGCTTCCTCCTTTCCTTGTCTCACATCATTTTGCCTGAGAGTTTGAAATGCCTCTTCATCTGTGATACAAAGTTGCATGATGTAGTTGAAGTGTGTTTTTAGAAAAAAAAAAAGCAATTGAAAAAATAAACTCAGCTTATGGAAAGCAAAGCCCATCTTCACTGATAAAGCAGGACAGTTCACTAATTTATCTTCACTGGATCAAGGAATGAAGCCAAATCCACTGGAAGGGATCTGACAATAGAATATGTATTGTACTAGAAAATGTAGCCTAGGAAACAAGCCTGCATTGCAGAGAAGAGCAGCAAATAGCCGAATAAATGTGATTGTGATAACTGAGCACTTCATCTGGCACACAGAAAACCTGCAGGTGCTACAGACCAGCAGGTCTGCACCAAGACAGCAAGGCATGAAAACAGAGATACAGAGCTGTGAAATCTTATGGCTAAACTCACAAATATATTGGGGACTGTACCCATCACTTACACAAATTAAATATCCAAGCTCATAAATATTTCTGCAGTTATGAAAGTATTAATGAAAGTATCTCTGGTTTTCCAGGACCACACAAAGGGATGCTTTCCATTCAGTTCACATCTCCATATTGAGAACAGAAAATTTTTACTGCTGAAAGAAAGACCTGGAGAGAACATTATTAAGACACTGAAATCCAGCTGCCTGCCTAGCACTTTGTACATCCAAAAGTCTTTGTATGGAAACTCTCACAAAGCACTGCAAAACACAGATTCTCTCCTCAAAACTCCCCTGGCTCAGCCCCAAAGAAATTAATGATGCTGAGGAATAAAGGTGACATGTTAGCAGGGAACTTCTTGCACTCTAAACCAAAAAGAATAAAAAAGAAGTCTTTTCAGAGTCCCTGAAATATTTGAGTTAATTTACGAAGGGCATGGCTGAAGGATGGGAGTGTGAAGCAGGGCCAGCTGCAGGGTATGACCAGGTCTCATGTGTTGCCTGTTGTGACAGAAACAAGCTGGAAGCTGCCTCCATTCCTTCCCTTTCCCACTGGCACAGCCACAAACGCTGCCTCTTGGCTGCAGCAGGGCTCCAGAACAGCCCCACCCGGATGGCCCAGATGGATCCATGCCAGCTGAGGCCAGGGAAGTCCTGGAATTCATACTGAAGGCAACACAACACAGCCAGAACCAGAGTGGTTCTAATGGGAGGCTGTGCTCCTGTCATGTGCCTGCCCACCAAATCAGGGGACATGAACATCCTCCGAGAGACAGAAAGAAAAATAATGAAGAAAACCCATTTGTGAACATCTCTTTCCCACTGGGACATGGGAAGGGAGAAGGTACTTAGGCCAAACACACTAAAAATCCAGCTGCTTGTCCCCTTTTCATTTATAAGACAAATACTTTGGGCCTGACATTTTCTTCTGTTGAATTTTAGTTTGCTCAGAGGCTCTGCAGTCAGGAATTGTGTCTGTTATCCTCTGCTGCCTGCCTTGGATGAGGGACAGTATCACCCTTACCCTTTACACCTGGTATTTAACCCTCAATTCCCTTCTCTCACTTTGGGACGGCAACTCAGATTTTTGCCTGGCAGTGAGGCACTGCAGTTCTTCCCCACAAATGCCTCCTGCATGCTTCCCAAATTTTTCCCCATCCCTTTGTCCCTTCTGATGGCAGAGGTGTCAGATCTAGGGGATCTTTAAGGCCCCTTCCAACTCAAACCATTCTTTGATGCAATGATTTGAAACTTCCAGCACTTAAAGCTCATCCCAAGGAAGCTATTTTTATTCAGTCCTTCTACCTCGAGCAGATAACTTCCATGAATGAGCCATCACTGAGTCACTGACATTTCAGGATTAAATCAAAGCAATTAGCCCTGCCTTTTCCAGCTGATTTTCACTGAGGTAACATGGCAACTAGACAAAGGTCAGTTCCCCATGAGTATCACTCGATTCCCCTAAAAGCAAGCAGAGGATGAAATAAACCATTTTAATGGTGCAGGAAAATCACATATTACACATCAGTAGGTAAATGGAATCAAAACAAGAGCCTGAAACCACTCTCACTCTGATGGACACCTGGTAACACAAGTTCTTCATATAAAAAACCACCATCCCTAAAGTCACAGGTGTCCATGAAAAACAAACAGTTAGTGACAGAGGCCACTAAATGATATGAGATCTGTAGGGATATCACAGAACCACAGAAATGCCTGGTTAGAAGAAGCAGCAGAGTTCATCTGGTCCAGCTTGCAATGTCCTATTGCCACACCAGGTTTATTTTCACCAAGCAAAGCCAGAGCTTCTTCAGCTCCATGCTCGAAATTCCTAGAAGTGCTTCGTTTCACGAAGGAAATTACAAAATCTCAGTGAAGTTTTCAAAGCTACTCATGAACATAAAGACTCACATACACATAACTGACCTACCATAGAGAAATCAATTTCTTTCCCTGAGATTTCAGGAGGTGAATTTTAGCTCGTGTACACCAGAAGCTGTGTGCACACACAGTTGATTTTCACCTAGTCCCAGAGCATCAGTGACTCATTCACATCTACCCCATTCATGCCTCTTTCTGTGCCTGCTCAGGGAAAATGAGAATGGGGTTGGATAAAGAGCCTAGGAGGGAAAATGCACTGAAGTCAGACAGGAGGCAGGCAGGTATCTGACCACTTGAAGTGATGAAAAAATAACCCCCCGATTCTCTCAAAGCCCTGTAATTGCAGTGAGTGTGGTCAGGTGCTCATCTGTAACCCCAGGAACTCAGCCACAGGTTTACAGCTGAGATTTAACAGAGAATCAGTAAAATAGGAATCCCTAGGAAAGACTTAGCACCTGTTTGCTGAAAAATCCAACTATTGATTAGCATATTTCTAGTTTCAGGAGAGCTTTTTACATATTCCCAGGATAAACTTAATCACACTGCTGTGATTTCTGTGCTCTTCTGACACACTCACCTCACTGGGTCAGCTCACAGATTCTTCTAACCCCCCCAGCATTCACTGAAGGAATAAACCAAAATATTCATGGAGAATACAACTGCTGTTATTACTGTTGCTGGATTTTTTTTCCCAGGACAAACACGCTGTGATCACAGGAGAAATGAAGGGATGAAAAACAGATTAGGGTGAAAAATATAAATCCAAACTGAGAATGGGTTTGTAGGTGGACAAGGATGTCTTAACTGTGTGAAAAGATCTTTGTGGGGACCCTTTAGTTCTCCCCAAAAAGGAGTAAGAAGCAGCAAAACCCAGTATTCCTACTGCTACAGCCACTCCCTGGAAGTGGGTGATGCAGTGATTTATCCCTGTCCCTTTTGAGACAGGCTTGGAAACAGAAAGCAGACCCAAATGGGAATTTGTTCCCTCACTTCCACACCCAACAAAAGCCTGCTAAGGAGACTTCCTGAGTCACAGGCAGCTCTGGTGGAAATGTGCATCTTCAGACATTAATTTGGTATGTAATGAGGCAAGGGGATGAGTTTATATATGATAGTTACGTGGAGAGGGAAATTCAGAAGTTTGGATTAGATAGCCAAAATTAACCACAATGTGAACCTATCTTTACTACAAAGTGTTCTCAATGAAGAATGAAAGGGGCTCTCTCTACAAAGGCCTTGCTAGCTGGTGATGGGGTCACTGTCCCCACCCAGACAGGTGCACCCCTGCCCAAATCCCTGCAACCCCACCCAAGATACCAGCATCCACACCCTGCAAAGAAAAATAAACTCTTAACAAAAAGGACTTCCAAAAAAGGCTTTCCAAGTCAGCGGTCTCTCCCCCAGAGATCCTGGAATAAGAAAAAAAACCCACTAGGAAGGAACCTGTGAGGAGCTTTCTCTGTGCAAGGCCAACACTGGGAAATCTCTGCTTCACACTTTCCCCTTCACCCCCAGCCTTTTACTCTGCTGTCTTGCAAAAGAATAGGGTGTCCCCTCCTTATGAATTCTAGAAATCTTTTTCCAGCACCCAAACTCTCATTTTCCACACTGGTTCCCACACAGAGATCAGAGCTTTCAGTTGTTAAAGTGTGTTAAGATTAGCCCAGAAATAACAATCTTTGAAATCCTTCTGCTTCCAAACTCTGCATCAGCTTCTCCAGCTGCAGAGCAGGAATCAGTGTGGAGCCTGGTGATCCTGCAACAAGTCCTGACTGCTCATGATGTACTTTGAAATACATAAATGCTGATGCTTCAGGGATTACTGGCATAATTCAGCAATTCCTAAGTTAGATAAAAATTCTTAGAAATGAGAAAAAGAGTCCCTAGGAAGTCACATCTAAGTTTAGTTAAAATGGAGATGATGCACTGGCAAAGTAATTTCCTATTTTTTGTGTTTGTCTCATTTCCACAACACATTTTTCTGTTTTCCAAAGCTCTGTTTGCTCCCTGGCTGACAGAGGAGAATGCAGCTCCTCTGCATTAATTCTTCTGTCACAGCATGGTCAGGGCTTTTCAACCACCAGGGGTTTGGGACAATACAACCAAACCAGGAAAGGTTCTTCCTTCTTCTGTTTTCCCAGGGAAAACAAATAATGAGACTTGAGAATTTTTTGCTGGTTTTAGTTGTTTTGTTTTTTTTTCTTTTTAAATACTGAGCTTCTATTCCTATAATTTGTTTCAAAGTATTGCTTCTCCCAGCAGAAGTCTCATATGGAGCAGTATCTGCCCCTCTGTTATTCCCAGCACTGCAGAGAAAGAAGTCAGCATAAAGCAATCTGAGTTTTATTGATTTTATGAATTTGTCCCAAGAGCTACCAATTATGAACTCCAAGAATAACATCTGAGGGGAATGAAAACCACACTGAAAAAAAAAAAAAAGGAAAATATCTACTAAAAATCCATTCCCCTTCAATTTCCATGGGAAACCTCATTTCTCATTGACTTCTCAGGCTGCTAAGAATGGCTGTTCTAATCTGGGTGTAAAATCTGGATGTTGGGGTCCAAAACTGAGCAGGAGGTTCCCTTTCCCAGGACAGCAAACCTTGGGCAAAGCCTTGAATGACTGTCAGAGCCTGAGAATTTTATTTGGACGAGGATGCAGCTTGAAGTTCTGTTCTTCCAAGCCACAGAAATTGCAAGGATTCCCCATTATATGAACAGCAAAGATACTTCTATATCATTGCAGAGCACAGAGGGAAAACTAAAGAACCTAAAGCTGAGTAATTTATTGATTTAATTGTTCTGCAGAGCAACAGGCAGGTCACAGCTGAGGTGGTACTGCCCCACTGTTAACACACCTGTGAGTTACTGCTGTGAAGTGGAAGCACCTGGAGCATGTGTCAGGTACTGAGGGAAAATCCAAGGGCTCCTGCCAGGGGCCAGCATTCAGAGATCAGATGGATGCAAAGGGCAGCAGTGCACTGATGAACACAGCCATGAGCAATCCCTGCATCATGCTTAGGCTCCTCTGATAGATTTATTTCACCCCTGAATGGCTGCATTGTGCTTTGCAAGGCTCCACAGCCTCTATCACAACACACCTGCCTAGGAACCAAGCTTAGCACAGCCCTTCTTTCAGCTTTTCAGAGCAGCCCTGGGGAAAGAGGCACCACCCACCCCCAGGCAGTGACCCCAGAGAAGAGGGGACACAGGATCCCTCCCAGAACATCCTTCCCCACCGTGTCCTTGTCCCTGTTTCACCTCAGTCAGGCTCGGGGAACAGCTCTGCCCCAGAGCAGCCCCAGCTCAGGGTCACCCTGCAGGTCACCCATCCCTGCCTTCCATCCATCCTGCAGGTGACACTGGCTTTACCTGCACTCTAAGTGACACCCTGTGGCTGGCAGGCGGAATGGCGGGTGACCATTCCCTCAGTGACACTGTCCCCAATTTTTGTGACAGCAAACAGAGGCTGGAACCCACTGAGTCTCAGTCTCAGGTGTTCAGCCACTGGCAGAACAGCCCTGTTCCACCTTGGTGTTTCCACCTCAGCCTCCTACAGCTTGTCTGGATGGAAAATGGGCCACAAGGCACAAGAAAACAAGAAATCCCAGTTCACAAGGGACTGTCCACACTGGATCCAACTGGGTGGGATTTTCCCTCTCATTTTGATATGGTGAGATGAGGATTTGCAATAGATTTAATTCTTTCCCTTCCCCATCTGTTCCTGAGCCATTCCTTCTTCCTGCCCGTGCTCCAGAAGCACACATTTTTGCAAATATCATGTAATTCCAAACTTGTGGAAAGAAGTGGACTTCAGTCCATCTGTTTGCCAGCTGGAAGTCACTGCCAGTTTAGGCAACAAAGAGGTAGATGGGGCAGCAACCTTAGGGAAAGAAAGACTCATAAAGAAACCTCCAAAATAATGTGAGCAACCCTTTGTTTGCTGCCCCTCCCAAAGGCCCAGGGTTAAAGGCTCTCTCCAAGATGTGCCACTGGCTCAGGTCTGACTGATTTTGGTGCAGAATGGCAGCTGCAGTTCCAGTTCTGGTAAAGTCTGGGTGAATTTTGCCTCAAAAGCCAAGCCTAAACTGAAGAGAATCCAAATCAGGCACAACAGGACAACAGCAAAGCCATCTCGTAACTTATTAGCAAAGAACAAAAGTACAAATCTGTGTTTAATTGGCTGGAGAAAAGATCTTTGAATGTTGACTGAAGTAACATTAACAATCTCCTTATTTTACTTTAATTTTAACTTGTGTCCTAGGCTTAATAAAGAAATCACATGTTTTACATGATGATAGTAGTGGGAGCAAGAAAAATGGATTCTTTTCATTCCTCCTTGTAAATATTTTTTTCCAACACTTTTCTTCCAGACTGCAAAATCAGAGCCATCTAGTACCACAAATTATGCTTCACAAAGGAAAGGAAAAAAAGAAGAAAATATTGGGGGAGAACAAAGTGAAGCCTCTCCCACCTGTGCATGACTGAAATCCAGAGCCTCCCATTGTATTTGTGGAAGATGTGTGTATTTGTGTTTCTCTTGAAAAAGCAGCAAGAGAAAATGAACAAAAATGGTTGAAATCTTAATCTGGACACAGAGCTATTGGAGACAAGCTGACCTAATCAGCTGCAGATTTGATCTCCTCAGAGAGAACCTTTACGAGCTTAAAAATGATGTTTTATTTCCTCCCCCAGAATTCCAATTCTGGACTTCTTTTTTTCCACTGTCGAGTTTGTTTTATTTCTCATCACTCTCCTTCCTTTAATTTTCATTTACTCTTGACTTCCTAGCTGAAAATACTGTGCTTTACCCCCCAGGACGGCTGATACATGGATACTGCAAGGCTGCAGACTTTTTTTAACAGCAACAACAACAACGTCAACAAAAAAAAAGTCTTCTTCTAGTGACTCCATAACTAAAATTGGCTACAAAACATTTTTATCCCAAATCTCCTGTCATTAAACAGCAGGATAAAAGACTTCAGGACATCTAACAAGGTTACAGAAGAGAGATGAGGTGAGAGTAGTTTTAAGGTTTCATAGTAATTTTTTTGAGTCTGGAAATACACATGCATGCCCATGATGGGCATTTTATTCCTCTCCAATAATAATGAAAAGCCACCAGAACTTCAGGGGTCTCTGTCATTTACAGCAGGACTGTGCTTTCAAAAATGCGGCCTTTAGAACTCAAGCCAGAAAAACCTCTGGGGAACAAGTAAGTCATGTGAATGTGATCAACAGAAGTGGTCAAGACACTAAAATACATGAGATAAAACACAAGTGAAAATGTTAATTGAGCCTCTGGGCCAGCCACTTATAGAGTGCACATTTCTGTAATTATCAGGACAGGGCTTGCCTGCAAAACACGAACAAGACTGAGACCAATGATTTCCTAGCAAGGCTCATGTTTTATATGCAGGCTGGAGCCACATCTCCAGAACTTTGAACAATAATTAATCAGAAGGAAAAGTAGCAAAGGTTAGATCTCCATAAAAGAAAGGTGTTTTAACCTATGAAAATTAACTCTTTTAAAAATTGAATCATCCCTTTAAACCCTTTCAAAAGAGGGGAAATGCAAACCAAAAGAGCTATTAATTCAATTCTTCACCCTTCCCTCAGCACACAAAAGATTATTTCTCTGTGTTCAAGATGAGGCAACCGTCAACTGCAGGCTTTTTTTCTCCCAGTGTGGAGCAAGCCCTGCTAACAGGTCCAGATGAGATCCATGTGCCAGGGGTTCCATCCCCCCAGCCCATCCACATGAACATCAGCTCTGTTGCTAAGCCACCAACCCTCTCCAAAGCTTTCTCACCAAGCAGCTGCTTGTAGGGCCAAGGAAAAGGTGGTGCTCACCCCCTCAGAACAAGGAGGAACCAAGTCCCCATCAGGGCAGGGTTAGCAGTGATTATGTGCCTGCTTTCAGCTGCAGTCTCTGGAGAAGATGAGGAGGATGCTTTGTGTGATATCCAAAACACTCCTGTGAAGTGGCTATTTCAGTCAAAGAGCTTCCCTACACTGAGAGACAGAGAGGGGGATTTGCAGGCAGGGAGCTGCAGCTACAGAGACCTTTTGTTCCTGTTGATCACAAAAGCAGTTTGATCTCAATCCCCAGGTGTGGGATCAGTTCAGCACAACACACGCCCAGGGATGAATTCAGCTGCCTGAACACGGGCATTGGATCATTTGTCACTGAGCATCTGCCACATCTGTGTGGCCTGGGAGATAAAACACAAACCTACAACAGGGCTGGGCCCTGTTAAACAGCAACAAAATACCCCTGGGCCTATCAAACAGCACTCTCACTTCTGTAGGGGCTGCTGAACTGAGCTCTTCATTTAGCCTGAGCTTAGTAACCCCCTAGGCTTCACTCCTTCTGTCAATTAGAGCTCCACTGACATGTATTAGAGCTTAAATACTTAAATTAGCTGTTGATATTACTCGAAAATACATAGATTTGTGGGTTTCAATCTGAAAGACCTCCTGAATGCCTCAGCTCCTGCCTGCAGTCCAGAGCAAAGTGAGCAGCCAGTGATGGATGAGTGTCACCACAGAACACACCCCTGCCACAGCAGGTGTTTGAGACAAATCAGCTGAGGCTACAAAAGTCAACACTTTCTGTCCATTAGATGAACATTTAACCCTGGATTTTCCCCTTGCACAGGGAAATCTGTAGAGGAAGTGTTAATGTAGGCATACTTTAGCCTGTTACACGCTCTAAGTTCATGCTTGAACGGCTGCTTTTTAGCAAGCAGCAAACCAGGCTCATTACAGTCCATTTGCTGAATTAATCAAGCTTCAGGATATCCTAATAAGTGAATTAATCTGTTTCCTAAAACAAGACTAAAAGCTTCACACTGTCAAAGCATAAACACATCTAGAGGGCAGCAATGATATTGTCATTTTTCGCTAAATATAGAACCTGAGCAGAGACAAGTGCACAGTCACACACTGCACCGATACACTTTTTTTCCCCCCGTTTCTTTTAAATTTTTTTTTCCTCCCTTTGAGAATAATACATAAAAATTGCAACGTTGTAAGTGGACGGCATAATTTTCAGATCCTTGGTCAAAGAGCATTTTGCCCATATTCACAAATCACACTGCAGGGTAACCAGAGCGTGATCTGGTTAAACATGACTTTATTTCCCAAATAAAGAGGGAGAAAATAACCCCCAACATATCACCAAAATAACAAAATGTCAGGGATAAAAAGTCCTCACAGACTGACAGACTTTGTTTTACGAGTGCAGCTGAAACTTATCTGAGTCACTCAGCATTTCCCAGGAGACACAGAGAAACACAGACCCAGGCACAGAACCACCACGGGAATTTCTTGCAGTTAGGATGGAAATATTTTACGCAGTTTATTCTAGCGTGGCAAACAGGAGGAGAGCTTTTTAAGCACAAGTTCCTTTTTCTTTAGGGTTTTTTTTTTGCCTCAAATGCTTTTTCATTGAATTTGCTAGCATTGGCATGGTTTGATAGCATTTCCCATCCAAGTTAGAGTGAACATCAAAGCTTGAGAGCTGACAGGATGGACAGAAAGCAGGGGAAGTGCATCCAAAGCCTTTGATGAGCTGATCTGTGGAGGAACCTACCTGTCTGTTTTTGTCTTGAATTCCATCCCCTATGTGCACAGAGACTACAGTGAGGTACAGAAATAACTCCATGAGTACCAAAACTTGGCCATAGATCAGTGTCTTGTGCTACTCTGAGTTTTTCATAAGCTTTTCATACAGTTTGGACACTTCCCAGTCTGGATTTACCAGTGTCTACAATGCAAAAGCTTCCCTTGTCAGGGAATGATACTGGGTTCATTCCCTCCAGCTGATGAGTTGCTTTTAGGAAATTGGTGGGAAATTGGAATGTTTGAGAGACTGATTTCTAAAAGTGAAAAGGAAATCACTGAAACGGATCCAAAATTTTTATGGGCTTTCAAATGAGAAATATACTCACAGATACACAAAATATACTCACAGATGTACAAAATATACTCACATATATACAAAATCAAAAAAAAAGCTGCAGTTCCTGAAGGGTAGCAGTTCATGAATATGGGATAGGTGATAGTATAATAAATTCTGAGTTATAACCCAGAGCTGGATAAGCTCTTAGCAGAAGAAAGCCAGTGCAACGTGGTTTTTCTAAATTGGTCTGATTTCGCTCTCAAAAAGAAAAAAATCAGTATAATATAACAAACCATCATTTCTGTCTGCCTCATCAAAATGCAAAACAAAATAGAATAAAACTGCATGTCCTAGGCAGAAATCTTCTGTTGATTCAAGCCATCTCCTATCAGACCTTCATTTTGAGCTGTGTTATTATTCACCTCTGAGATTTGCAAGATCCATTTCCCATTCTTTAATCAGTTGTCTGTGCTCATTTTATCATCTGCATGGGGAACACAGCTGAGGTTTTCAGCACAATGAGCCTCATCATAAATGAGCCTCATCACAAACCAACCTGGTGAAATCATGCAAGTGGTCAGAATGTGTCAGTATTTGGTTTTCCCAAATTCTGGATATGTTCTGCATGTAGTAATTATATTTTTCTAATGCCGAAAGAGATTGCACCTGTGTATTCAAACCTTAACCTGCTGTCCTACTGCTTTCCCAAGCTTTAATCAATTAACTATTACATCCCAAGGAGCTACTGATTCCAAAAGTTGAGCAAATTTTGATATAATTCTTCCCTCTGTATTCTGCACTACAACTTGGAGGAACCACACACATGGAAGTGTCTAAGATCAACTGGAGATAGTTACATTTTATGATGAAAGAAGAAAAATATCAGTTTCCTCAGAAAATAATGCTTCAGCATTTCAATAACATATTTTCATTACTCTTTAATTTAATCAACATGCGATTGTTTTAAGAGCAGAGAATTTAAGACAACTTACTAGCACTGCAATACAAGCATCAGCCACCACTGAAAAGGAGAGGAGCAGGGAAGAACTTTAAATCAGGTCATTGATGAACTAGTGAAAGCATCAACAGAGTTTATAAAAACCAAACTGGGGTATTTATTTTTTTTTTCTTCCATACACAGGAAAAACATTTAAATTCTTTCCACTGTGTTCTGCATTGCCCTTAATTCTCAGAAATTTTCTTCTGGTCTCAACTGAGACTTGTCCAAGTAGTGAACCATCTGCTGTAATCAAAAGTAGCATCACCCAGCCCGTTCCAGGTTCCCTCCTATTTTATTGCAAAGACCCAGATCTGAAATTAGAGGGCTTTAGGATGTAGTTCTCTCAGGCAATCTTTTACTCTTCTCAAAGTCTGCGGTGACAGAAGCTCGTCCCTAAGAACAAATCTGGCAGGGGACTTTGTTTCACAGAGCCAATGCACCAAACTTTTGGGCAGTTATCTGACCATAATATCTAGAGCTGGGGAAATAATAAATTCACTTTCTGCAAGTTTAAAAGTAAGATCTAACATATCAGCATCACTCTTTTATGGGACTTAAGGAGAATGCTAGAATGCTGGCCCCACAAAATGAACACTACCTGCAAATGAGACCACCAACACCCAAGCAACAGCTCAGAGTGAAACATGGAATGAAATTATCCCTAAAGTCAAAGCCATACTAAAAAATGAGTGACAAACAAGTGGGTGCACATATTTGGAAGTAATATGTTTAAAAACTCTTAATGAAAGATCCAAAGGGTATTGACAGATAAGCAAAAGGAAATGAGTGGCTGGGTCCCACAGCCTGAATAATAAATTTGTAGTGAGTCATCATGATTGTTTACCTCGAAGAATAAAGCATCAGGAGATTTCTAAGGAGCCCCCAGACTCCCTTGCTTTGAATATAATTTGCCTCCTAATTTCCTCTCCTGTCTCCCATGCAGAGCTGATGAAGCTCCAGCCTCAGCAGCCAGTCCCTGATGAAGTTGCTGAAACAGATTCCAGCCCTCAGCCTTCTTTCTGTTTGTTAGATCCAACTCCCAGCACAGTTTGCTCACCCTGCCAGCCTGGAAAAGGGACTGTCCTTTCAAAACACAGTTCTTAGGTGTTAGGACTAAGTATTTCATGAGCCAAACGTTGTCTGATTACCGAGGTGGCTGAAGCACTGCCACAAACACACTGAGCTGTATGTAGCTACACATGCACAAACACACACAGCACAACAAACCCTCCCCAGACTGCAGAGGATATTTTCTGCCCGGATCTCCCTAAATGTACTTCAGCAAAGAGGAAACAGTGTCCACAAGTCTGCGCTTTTGAGAAATCTGCATCATTCCAGGCAAGAATTTTGAATATACAGACTGGAATGTGGAGGAAATGTTGATTCCCAAGCAAACATTTTTTTTTTCATTTTATTATTATTTTTTTCTTTAATGGAAATATATTTTGGGTGTCCCCAAGCGCCTTCTGAACACGAGATCTGCGGGAGAAGGAAGGAGTTTGTACTTACTCGTGGTGTTGTATTTGATCCCATTGAAGAACTCCGGGCAGGGTCTCTCCACGAGTTCCCCCGCAGAGGTCCTGGGCCAGCAGGTCCCGATCTGGTCCGTGGTGGCATTGCAGTAAGGACCTGGGGTTAAAGAACGAGACAGAAAGGGAAAAAGAAGCACTTGAGAAAGCACAAAAGCCACACACTTTGCATCACAAAACAAACCGAATCTCAGCACTTCTAAAGCGTCTCCCGAGCTCTGCACCAGGTAACAATTCCTACCATCAAAGCCCAGGAAAGGGATAGAGGAACTCTCTAAAAAAGTCTCGTGTAAACGATCCAGGAGGCTGCAGTTCACATCAAATTCTTCTAAGATGAACTGAGAGATGGTCACATCCATTATTCCCTCTGGGACTGCTGGACTGGATCAGGCTCCTTCACCCCTTTTTAGCTGGTTGGATTTGTTTGGTTTTTTTAATTTGTCCTCTCTTCTTTTTTTCCTTTCTGGAGCCAGAGGAGCATCAAGCTGCGGGCACCCCGCAGTCCGGTGTGTGCGAGCCTGTGCTGCTCGCAACTTGGCCGAGAGTCTGCGCCTGCCTGTGCAGCTCAGCCCTCCGAGCTCCTCTTCCCTTTAAATCCAGCGGCTCGGGAGCCAATGGGATCGGGCTGAGCCCGGAGCGAGGGGCTCACGTCTCCCCGCTGTCCCTGGGCTCGCAGCTCCCAGATGCCGCCTCACTTTGCCACACCGCCGTGCTGCTGCATCTCCCTCCCTCCCTCTCCTCCTGCCTCTCCCTCCCTCCCTCTGACACACACAGACACAGTTTTATTGTTAGCTCCGGGGATGAGCACTTTTGCAAAAATACTCGCTGCAAATTAAAGCCAGGGAGAACAGGAAAAGCTATCAGAGGAGTAGAACTCCTCGGGTTTTTTTTTTAGTGGAGCAAAGCAATTCCTGCCCTTGCTGCGTGGAACTGAGGATGGGCAGGGATGCTGGGGGGGAAGGAGGGACCCGGTCCAGGAGCTGCAGTGCTGGATGCTATGCAGGTCTTGAGAAAGAGGAGAAATAATAAAAGCAGGGATGAAGGAGATGATCTGAGACAAGACAGGTCTTGGAATAAAGGAATCTGAAGTAATGATAGAACAGTCTGGGATGGAAGAGATGTTTAAGGTCATCTCAACACCCCACCATGGGCAGGGACACTCCCAGTAGACCAGGTTGCTTCAAGTCCTGTCCAGCCTGGTCTGGAATAAAGAAATCTGGAATCATGACCTATAGAAGAGGCAAAGTGGGGAGAGCAGGGAAAGGTTGAGAACCCAGCCTGGGAGAAGGCAGCGAAGGAACACATCTTCCAGCCACACACAGATGGGATGGGGTGGACATAGAGCAGGGAAAGGAACAGAGAGCTCTGAAGCAAAGGATGGATCATTCAAGGAACAAGGAAGGAAAGAAATGCCCCTCTCATTTTCCAGTGGCAGGAGAGAGCAAGGTTTTCAGAAAGAATGAGCACCCAGACTGACCAGGAGCAGGGGAGGAGCCTCTAAACAAGAAAACCCTGGTGTGGGGAGAGAGGGAAGAACAAAGGGCTTGACAAACTGTGGTCAGTGTGGGACAGGGTGAGAAGGGTCTGGTGAAGGGGAAGTTTGGAAGGAGCTGATAACCAGAAGTTGGTTATCTCTGGGAAATCAAAGCCCAGCAGAGTGGGAACTGAGTGAGGGTCTGCACTCTGGGACATGCTGGAGAACAGCTCAGACCTGAGCAGCCTTTCTGACCTGCTACACCAGGCTATGAGGAAATCCCTACAAGAAAGTGCTGCTGAGGACGATCATTTATGATCACAGATTCAGAAGAATTTTGGGAAGCAGACAGAAAACTGACTTGTAAGGGAGTAGACCAAGATCAGTAGATATGAAGTAGCAGAGAGGAATGCAGAAACAGAAGGCAAGGACAGCAAAGAAGATTTGACAGGAAGAAATAGATCCCAAAATTAAATATTTACAGTCTGCTCACGGCTTTAGATCAGACAAGGTGCTTACACTGAGCTCAAAGCAGTGGTACACGACTTCCTATAACATTTGTCTCCCACCCTGCAAAGGCCTGGACTTTCTTTTTATTCATATTTAAGATTGAAGGGCTTTATTCTTTACTTTTGAAGGACCAAAAGAATCGTGGCATCCAAAGAGAGGAAAAAGAAAAAATAACTGGGTTAGAACAACAAATAAATTAACAACATGCACTGAGGAGAGAACTAGCCAGGATGTTATTTTGCCATCTGGGAATCTTGAGATTTTTTAGCATTTTCAGACTGCAATGGCAGAGAAGGGAGGAGTGCCACTGTGGTTTTGGGATAAGTATTTTTATTTGAAATATGTGAAAACCCACGAGAATAACAAGTGTACTAACTCTCTAGACACTGTGATATTCTGAGGCAAGTGAATGCATCTCTCTGCTTCTCTCTCTGGAGCCTTGATCACCTTCCCAAGTGAATGCTCCCAAATGTGCAGCCTTTCTGAAGAAATCTCAATTGCAACAAATTATTAACCCTTGTCAACACCCACAGATCTTTGTCCCATGCACCTCTAACCCCAAAAAGCAGGCGAGAAAAATTTTTTAGGACCAGTCATGACCGTCACCAACCTACTGGTTGGCTTTGAGGAGAAAACCCTTTTTCTTGAACTTTCAAAAGTGAGAGATAAATGCTATAAACCCTCTTTTCTTCTTCCTGACAGTGCAGTTGAACACATAAAATTCTTTTCTGTTCCTCAGGCAGAGCCTCTCAGGGGGTGGCTTTGAGACCCTCTCACAGGACAGCATCGGAAGGTGCCCAGTGGCCACTCCCACACAGGCAGGACTGAACACTCAGCAGGACACTGGTCCAGGATGTTGTAAGTTTATTTTTTTTTTTTTTCTGCTTCTGCTGCCTCTCTGCAGGAGAAAAATAACATAGCCTGACCAAAAGTCTTCATTTCTCACCTACTGTCTGCCCTTTCTATTTTTTCACACTGTTTGTTCAGCATGCTGGAATCAAAATCCTGCTTGGAGGCTTTGGGCACTGGAGTTTCCTGAATTTTTTGAGGAATGCATCACTTAATAAATTACAAAAAAGAATGGCAGCTTCAAAGAAAAGTAACTACTTTTAAATTTGGTAAATGTTTCACGTTCCTAAATGCTGCCCTGTCTTTTCCAGCACAAACTCTTGAAGATTTTTCAAATGGTTCAAATATTACAGAGTCAAACACTAAGCTGGATTTCGTTTCAATTCTGTTCTTTATAGTGGTTAACACCTGAAACAACAGTCCTGAATTAAACTAAATATTTTTTCAGGATCAGGAGAATGATTTCTTCATTTAAGTGAGAAGAGCTAGAAAATCTTCAATCTAAACTGATTTCCATCTTTTCAGTTCAAACATTAGAAAATCAGAAGCAATACATATTGCACAATCCTGCTGTGTTCCATAGATATACTACTACTACTACTACTACTAATAATAATAATAATAAAACCCACTGCAAAAATAAATATAGAGGGGATGAATGTTGAGGATTAAGTCTGAATGAAGAAAATAATTTATTGTTCCTCAGTCCACAAATCAGCACCAGTATTTAATAATCCCAGTTCTACTGTAACCTCTGATGAAAAACCACTTTTGCAGCTATCCCTGGGTAAAATTAACCACTTCATCAAAGCTTCCCTCTGACTGGATCTAGTGAAATCCTGACTCCGTCATTGGACTCATTTGATGTGAAAATGTTGTTCTTTATGCAAGAAGCAAATTCAATTAAAATGAAAGATTGACAGAAATCCTGCAGCTGCTGACACTGCTGCTTCTCTGCTGGTGCCATGGTGCACATGACACAAATCAGACCTTGCCAGGCAGCAGACATCTGCCTTAGAAATACCTCAGCATCCCAAGAAAGCTGGGATTTGGTTCTTGGCAGGCAGAAAAACTTTGCCAGCTTCCAAGTGGGCTCATTCCTGTGTGCTGCTATTCACTGGTTGGTTTGGGTGCATGTGCAATCTCTGGAAGAGAACAGGACAGACAAATAAACGTGTCCACACACACAGAGCTCAGTAAGACCCTTTAAAGAGGACTTATTAAAAGGTCACCTACAGTTCTTCTGGGAAAGGAACGAGCTCTGCTCATAAATGGCAATGGAAATCTCTGTATGTCAGCCCTCACACCACTGTTACACAGCTGCTTTCTTAATCTACAACCCACTCCAAGCCACAGCTGATGGAATTAGCCAGAGCACAGCTTTCAGTTTGCCCCACTGACAGTGAGTAGCAAGGAGGAGCTGTAATTATCCAGCAGCATCAAAACTCAGCTCTTTGCAGACTGAGGCAGTCACTGTGTTTGGAGAGGGTGCAAGGAGCTCCAGAACCACCTGACTTCTCAACAGACACTCAATCTACACAAAATCAAGAACTCCTGTGTATTTCAAGAGCCAGGATGATTACTGAGAGGAAGGGAAAAACAACAAAAAGAAAAAAAACCACACAAGTTCTCTCCTCATCTCCCTTCTTCAGAGCAAGAAAAGCCACTGTATTCAGCCTCCCACTACAGTGACAGTTTTATCACTCATGTTCTCTATCTGTCAATGTGAAGAGCTCCTGCTCTCCAGGCACAGCAGTCACCCTCTGTTCTGCCTTGTAACAAGGCTTAGGGCAGGCAATGCACAGCATCTATCAATCTGGTGACACCAATGTCCTCTGTACCTCAGTGCCTTTTGGCTTTCAGGAATTTTACCTCATCAGTGTGGAAGTGTTGGCTCTTCAGCTCTCTTCCTCCTAACCCAGGAGTGTAAATTCACATCCAGACTCTTCATCATTGATAAACTGGTCTGTTAACTCAGCCAAGGAGCTGTTACGTCTAAATATGAGGCTGGAGGGTTTCAAATGGCACAATACATTTTTTTCTTATCTCCTCTTCCTCTCTGAAAAGTGTCCCCCAGTAATCCTGTGTTATTGCAATGACCTTCCAGCATCAAACTTTCAAGTTACTGGGATTATTCAGCTTGGTAAGGAATGCAAGACTTTGAGGAAGGTACAACTTTACCAAAGTGGCTTCTGGGCCACAAACCTCAAGGGCCTCCTTCTCAAGCTGCACTGCAAAACTGCTCTGACTGCACTTCTCAAATGCAGTGACAACATGACCATGATCTGGTAAAATATTCATTTTCCCATTCCAGGTGTGTAAATGCAATTTTCAGAGTGGGAGCATGTTCAGACCGCAGGGAACAAGGTAATTCAAGCAGCAAGAGATTGAGGACAGCTTAAAGATCTCCACAGACAGCTCTAGAATGCCATGGATATGTCACATATGGCTGACTTCTCTGCCACACACACCATGGCTCCTCACAATGAATTCCACTCTGCTAAAGAAAAATCCCTTCTCAAACTGAGGACTACACTTTTAATCAAAATCTGGTCCTTTCTGCATCTACTTGAGACCTACACTGAAAGTTCAGAACTGAAAATGTAGAGAGGAAGATTAGACACAGATAAATAGAGATCTTTGTTTCAGGTGATCAACTCATTTTTTAGAAACAGGATACATCCTTTATTGCTAGAAATGCAGTATGACTCCACTGAGCAAAGATAAAATTAATAAATGTGGGTCCGTGGCAATGAATCTTTGCAGCTTCGTTGATGCTAGAAAATATTTACTGGGGGTGTAAAAAGATCCAACAGCATACATAATAAATGGCTTGTAGCCATTTATTATTCATGCTGTTGAATCAATATATTTTGATATAATATCAATATATTTCTTTTGGCACATAATACACTTGTCATTCTCTACAGCTATAAAACCTGTGTGAGTGAATCATGTTACATGAGACAAATGATGAGACACTGCAGGGAGATTACAAGAACACAAAACACACAAAAGAACAAACCTTGACACACTAATAAACTACCAGAGTTATTTTTCTTGATGTGAGCTGTTTTGGATGAATGTGCAGGACATCATTTAATGCATAAGAGCACAGTGACATTCCAGAATAACTCTGATTTTATACACAGTCAAATTCAGAGTCAGCGCTTCACAGACACACAAGAACACAAAGGAACCCATCTGATATATTTATCTATATTTATCTGGCAATGGCCTGGTGCTCTGTTTACAGCATAAGCACAAAACCCAGCAAAGATAAAGGGGGTTTAAGTCCCATCTGAACGAATGATGACCATGAAGATGTGTGTCATTAGTGCCACTCTTTCTGTTATGTACAATGGGACAAAAAAGGATGAAAAGATTCAGGGGTCTTGTCCTGTTCTCACAACACATCAGCCATGAAATCCGTGTGGTTTAATTCAGGATAAGCCAAACTTTTGCTCTCCCTGTCTCCCATTCTGCTTTGCTGTGCTGCTTTTCAGTGCATGCTGGGAAGATCTGAGTAGTCTTCCCATGCATCATAAGCTGGGAGGATGTACAGAAATAAAAGACACCAAAATGTTCAGAAGTCAATCCCTCATTTCCTCTGGAAACTCACAGGCATTGCATGGTGCCTGATTTTGAAGCATCAGGTAGCTCAGAAAGCACAAAGAGAAAGAAATAACACATGGTCATGCTGCTCAGTATCTAAAAATGACCCAAATCAGATCCCACCAACAAAACCAGCCTGCTCCAAATTGCCATGATCTAATCAACAGGGCTTCCTAAGCAACTTTAACAGAAGAAATAAGTGAATTAATCCTTTGGGATCCAAGCCCTGCCTTCATGGCCTGGCACACATGGTAGCTACAATGTCATGACTCCCAGTTTTAAACCATCCCACTCATAATTGCTTGGGGTTTTTTTGAGGAGCACCATCAGTCTGGCTTTGGGACCCTGCACCAGTGGCTTCTGTACTCCTTTGGGCCCAAACCAAATGGAAAATCGAGGACTTGTAACTTGTAATACTGCAGAGTTGCCAGCTCTCAAGATTGCTCTGATGCTTTCCATGAGTTATCAAAGCCTGACATTTATAGGCAAGAAGCATCTAGACTCTGATTCCACTGCCCAAAAGTGTGTGGCCTGCAAGATGTGAAGTACTCCAGCGTATCTGGAATAGCCACCTGAGGCTGGCAGAGAAAATCAGGACCTTGGGAAGATCCATCTCTCCTGAAGCAGCAGCCACAGGGCAAATATTTTGTCCTCAGGCATCTCAACTGTTCTGGGACACCTGTGGTTATCAGACTGGGCCAAACCTGGGCCTGTCATAAAAGGGAAGAATCCCATCAGCAGCATGTCACCAATATTTCACTATTATTACTTAGGCTTTATGTAATAGATTTTTATTCCTTGGGTCACTTAATTTAAATCATTTATGAATATGGGAAACCTCCTAAAACACAAACAGCACAAGCAGTATCCTTGTAGAGCAACTAAAGTTTTCCTGACAATTTTTTCCCCTTGGCTGAACTGTTTATAATACATCTCAGAGAGGAAACAAATTTTGAACACACGTTTTATGGTGTCTCCAGTGCAAATGTTTCCAGAGATGCCAATTAACTGAGGTGTGTAACCAACAGAAAAAAATAAGAACTTTTGCAATCCACCAGATGAGATTGATTTTGTCCTCATCTCTAACCAACACCCTGAGTAGATCTTTGCTGTCTGTAAGAGGAACTAACGTGGATTGATGTAAAGGTCTGCATTAATCAGATTAGCCCCATTCCAGATGCCCTGAACAAAGATCAAATTGTTTGCTGAACTCTTCCCCACTGGCTCACCTCATTTCCCTGGAGTGTTTGGCAGCTGTAATCCCATAACTTTGGGATTATCATTTCATGGGAGAGCAAACAAAAATATTTGAAATTAAACACATCCAGAATAAATATAAGAAGAAAAATGTCCTGTTAGGACAGGACTATCACAATGCCAGCAGCATTTTGTTTGAAGATTCCATGTCTTAGATTTAATGGAATTATTTACTAGAGGAAATCAATACAACACAAACACTGTATAATAGATTTGCATCTCTCTGCCAGGCACCACTCAGCAAACACCAGAGAAAATGCCTGTAAATGAAGTGGCAGGAATCATGAGCAGAATACTGACTTCAAGAATTGAGAAAGTGGTTCTCAACACATCATTTCCACCAGACAGTGAGGAGGATCCAGTCACACCAGACACCAGCTGGAATGATTAGGCATGAAAATGGATTATCATAATATTATTATGGCCATGATAAGTGAGGAAAAAGAATGTAATAACTGCCCGATCTGTGATCCTCAAACTGCTCCTGCACACATTACCAGCCCCAGAAGAACAGAGAGGATGTCAGAACATTAATTCTGTTGCAATAGCTTGTGCCTGAGTCTGGAATCAGCAACCTCACATAATTTTGGATACCTCCTGGGATAAAAAATCCCTCTCCAGATCTCCTCCCTACCTTGGCTCATTCCCCCTTGATGGTTTTACCACCAGGGTCAGTATTTCTGATTCTGCAGCTCAGGGTGCTCCAGGTCTTAGGCTGGTTTAGGGTATTGTAGAGGTCCATCCATGCAGAAGGATTCATCTCACCTAATTCCAGCCACCTAAAATTTGGGTGTCCAGACTAAATCAGGTTCTCTGACAGTCTCCAGGGAAATGGACACTTTCAGGGAATGATGACTCATTTAATTTGGAGACAAACACCTTCCTCAAATTTACAACTTAGATATTCTACTTAGTAGGATGTTATTCACCCCAAGATACATTTGTACTTCAGAAAGAGCTCTCACCTGCTAGCACATCACATATCTGAGATGGGTATTGGATGCGTATTGGAGTTTTACTTACATACCAGACAGAAATTGAAAACTAGGACTTTATGCTGCTCTGAAATGCACACATATTTGTTTAGATACAATATATTCATTTGAATTTTAATGGTCTTGTATAAAACTTATAGAATCCTGTTATTTTAAATCATACATTTTGAGCCACCTGTAAATTGTCTGTGTCCATTTTATGGCCAGGAAGTTTCACAGTAAGTGTAAACCTTGGAAAACAGTTTAAAGCCTCAAAACCCAAGTTTTTGAACTTTCACAGTAAATATATACCTTGCAAAACAGTTTAAAGCTTCAAAACCCAAGGTTTTTTTCTGTTCTTAGCAAGACTTTGGATATGCAGATCTCCATCTATAACTGGTTCCACCAGCACTGGTTCCAATGGATTTTTACAAAAGCCATGAATCAATCCACAAGAATTCAAGGCAAAACAGTTGAAAACTGAAATAAGCACCAACATTAAAACAGATTAATTTCAGCATAGATGTAAAACGTGGGTAAATGTCATCAAGTAGCTGATAATGGGATAGAGATTTTAATAACAGGTGCAGCAACAAATTAATTCTGGGAAGTGTGGCATTCCCAGTCTGCTTAACAGCACAGCTGGGTTTCTTTCCCCAGGATGTGTTAATGTGTTTTTTATTTGGAAAACTGCACGTCTCACCCCAATGAATATTAAAGAATGAGTTTGGGGAAAACACATAACATTCTGATTCAACATTTTGTCACTCACATGCTCTCATCCACAATTGCAAAGGCAAGATAACAACATCTTATTGCTAAGCAAGTGATGCTTCTCTTCTGAACTCATCAAATCTCCTCGTTAACCTTCCAAAATCTCTTACCACCTCTCAGAGTGCCCATCCATGATGTTGCTAACTGCCAGTTATCAGAAGCAGATGTCAAAATCTGTGATTGATGCCTGGAAAAAAGATTATTTTTCAGCATTTCATCCCTTCCCCTGTTAATAAGATCATCAGAATCATCATTTACAGCAATGTTTCAGGCAACAAGGATCTTGTCATCACAGCTTTACCTTGGGGGTACAAAATGAAGAAATAATAATTATTGATTTTCTTTTGAAGAGATTTTTTTGGCAGTTGTTGCATTCTGAATACAAAGAATTACCTTTGTGAGGATCAAGTTATTTTCATTTTCAATTCCTGTAAAGTTACTAATAAGTTATTATCCCTAAGTTTATCCCCTTCATGCAAATAGCCCTTTTTTAGACAGAAATAATGAAGGAATACACACATATTTATTTCCCTCACAGCGTTTTTCAGGTGCTGTGGAATTCCTCTGGATCAAAGGACTAATGTAAGCAGGGTATAAGTCATCCCTAGCAGGGCTGGAAGTTCTTAGCTCTGAAATATACACAGATATTTCTGCCCCTGGTTTCTAGGCTGGTCTGGCTCTCTGCCAGAGCTCATCCCTTTCCCTCGACCACTGGAGGGCTCTCCTAATTCTTCATTACTGCAAAGGAAACGTCTGATTGAGGACAGAAACACTGCAAAAGAAAACCTGCTTGCACTTACCTGAATGCAAAATCAGCAGCTATCAAAACAGGAAGAGTTCACTGGTTCATCCAGAGATCCACATGTGGAAAAAGATGCATTTTACTATCCTGCCTTTGGCAGCAAAAAGCGTTGCTACAGTAAGAGATGAATTTCCCTGAAAACTTCTTTTTCCCCACAAGTTTATGAACTGCACACGACATTATGGGTTTAAGATGGCCAGCAGTGTTTGCCTTCATCACCCATTCCTCCCCACACCGCATCGTTTCACTCCAAAATCACTGCACTGCTCAATTCCTTTTTCAACTAAGTGTGATTTTAGCCCTCTGCCACCTCATTTCTAACTTATTTCCCACCCCAATACCAATTTCCCGCTGGTTCCATTTGCTCTTGATGGATCAATCATCTTATCCTTTTCCTATTAGTGCTGCTGCTGTGGAAAGAGGAGACTGTTTAAGGTTTTCCATTGCCCTGGGGGAAGAGGGATGCTCTGCCCACACTGCTGTACCTGCAGACTATTTCCAAATTAAAATTTCTGACTCTTTCTTTTTCCCCTTGTTTCTTTTTGGTCCAAAGGGCTGAGTTAATTAAACCTGAATTGTTTTGCAGAAACAGAACGATTTTTTTTCTATCTTTTCTTAGGGCCATATCGAGTACCAAAATAAAAGACAAGCAGCTTTGATTACCCCAGAGTAATAATTTGGGATGACCTTTCCCTTGTGATGAAGCAAAGCCAGCTCTAGAGCCCTGTTTCACTCAGTTTTGCCCCACACCTCTGTCACTCACAGCTCACCCAAACTCTTGGATATATACTGAATTGAATTCAGGGAGGGATGTGGATATGCCATTATCCTGGTACAGCTTCTCTGAGTTACCTTGAATAGTTTTAATTCTAAGTGAGATACGCCAGCCAGCCCATCAGGCATGGCAGAAAATACTTCATTTTCCATGAATTAGAAGTAGCTTTGAATAAAGAGCCCTGGCTGTGGTCATTTTATCCCAAATCCTTTGAGATAGTCTAACACAGATAGAAAAAAAATACCAGTGATGATAGACAAATGGATTTTCTTGGCCTCTGTGACTCTGCTTCTGTCTTTGAATATAAAATTAGCTAGAGTTGGGCTGAAACATCCTAGGGGTCATTTAAATTACACCTTAATTATTTAGTCTGAATTGTACTGGATTTTTAGCTTTCCAGGTGACAGAAAATGCAGACAGAAGAGCAAAGGTGTAAAATTTTGAGCAGGAATTTACATCAGTTTCCTAGATTTTTTTGAAGTCTGCAGCTTCCCAAATGAAATAAATGGTTGGGATCCTTAAATTTTAGATGTTGATAAGTGTTCAAGGCCAAGTTGGACCTGTTGGAGACCTGTTCCAACACCTGCAATTTCCTAGAAGTGGAGTCTGAGGTGTCTGACTTAACTGTGGTTGTCTACATTACGTATATTTAACTTTTTAAAGCTGAATTATTTCACCACCTCTATTTTTTATTTTAGGTATTTTGATTTCTATATTTGATTTATTTAGATATATTATTATTATTACTATTATTAATATGGCATTGGAACTAGATGAACTTTAAAGTCCCTTGCAATCCATTCTATGATTATGAACAAAGGTTATTTCTCCAACATAGTCCTCTGAGTTTAACATTAAAATTCCACTCTCCACAGAAATCAATAGCTGAGTGTTCCCCCACACCAAGAAAGCCATGATTTCATTTAAAATAAGTGATTATTTTATGGAGATGAAAAAACAGCCCAATTTACCCTCTTCAGGTTAAAAAAAAAATAATCTTGTAAGAAACTTCTTATAAAAGAATAAGTAATTTATGGTTTTTAGAAGAAAACACCACCCCTCTTCAGCAGAATTATACTCATTTTTATGGATTATGTTCCCTAAAAGTCTTGCTGGAGGCAAAACTTGCAGAAAATATAAACTAAGCAGTCCATAAAAAATTGATAGATGGTCACTGCTCATGCCAGCACTCCTCTGAGTTGCAGCTGATGTGGCTGGGATCATTTGTCTCAGTTTATGGTCTGCAGAGGAGCTGTCAGGACAGAGAACTCTCCAGGTTCCCTTAAAAGTCAAGAGGGATCTGCTCTGTGAAGTCAGAGGACTCTCTGGGATGATTTCTGTCACCATAAAGGAGACACTTGAATTGGATCAGATAAATTGTCTTCTAAAAGTGTCTCTTTCTAACCATTAACAACAAAGACAACCTGGGCTGACCTGCTCCCTGGGGCATGTCTATGCTGCAAACGTCTGAACTGAGGGACAAGAGTTCCATCTGTAGGGAAAATAAAACTGGAATCAGGCCTGGAAGATCTTTCCTGTAAAAACAGCCTCACTTGTGTGGAGTTGAACGATTCCACTGAGGTTTGGCTTTGGCTTTTGTTTTCTGTACAATTTTCCGTGATGATTTTATTTTGGCCGCGTAGGAATCCTGTTCCTATCCACAATGTTCTGTATCCAGCCTGGGGTCCCCAGCACAGGAAGGACCTGGAGCTGCTGGATGAGTGCAGAGGAGACACCAGGATGATCAGAGGGATGGAGCAGCTCAGCTGGGAGGAAAGGCTGGGAGAGCTGGGATTGTTCAGCCTGGAAAAAAGAAGCTTCAGGGTGACCCAGTGGTGGCTTTCCAGTACCTGGCAGGCCAAGGGGGAATGGCTTCCCACTGCCAGAGAGGAGGTTTAGACTGGATATTAGGAAGAAATTCTTCCTTATGAGGATGGGAACCTGGCACAGGGTGCCCAGAGAAGCTGTGGCTGCTCCTGGATCCCTGGAAGTGTCCAAGGCCAGGTTGGGTGGGGCTTGCAGCAACCTGGGATAGTGGGACGTGTCCCTGCCCATGGCAGGGGGAGAACTAAATTGTCTTTAAGATTCCTTCCAACCCAAACCATTCTATGACTCTACCATTTGTTTTTACCAACCAATAGCACCAACTAAGAGGAAAGTGAAGAAATAATTAGAAATAATGAGCTGTATCCTATAACTGCACCTGCTGACTTCACAAACCCGTGGTCAGTGTTGAAGCATGTGGGAGGCTGTAACAACCAACCAGCTAAGCAACAGCACTAAACCAACCCATTTTCACCCATTTTCTGGGCCCAGTAGGAGTTGAACTGCTCAGGAGCAAGAACTCAACATTGCCAGGTTCTTACAAAGTACTTAAAAAAATACTACTGCAAAGTGCAGATTTGGGAGATTTTCTGCTGAGTATCTTCCATTTGCATAGCAAAGAGATTTTAATTTTTCAGCATTTACACTTGTACTGTTAATACAGCCCATCAGTTTGGGACTGATGTAATTTTAAGAGCAGCAGTTAAGAGAAGAAAAATCTCATTGAAGCACATCCTTTCCAGAACAAACACAAAGGGAAGGAAGGAGGCAAACAAGCAAGTATAAACTCTTACTGTTTAAAGGATTAAATTCTCTTCCATTCTGATTATGTTGAGATCTGCAGTGTTTATCCCAAGAGACATTCTCATCTGGTTTAGCTTCTAGATCCCATCCTAATGAGAAAATGAATCCTAACAATAAAAGTACGATTTAGAACTGCGAGACAGATTTGGAATTTCCATCTCTGAGATTAGAAGTGCCCTAGAAAATGAGAACCCATTGGTCTCCTAAAAGCTTTCATTAATGGGCTGAAGCAGTAAAAACAAAGGAAAAAGCATTAAAATAGAAAGCAGCTGGGAATCTATGAATGCAGTGCTTACATGGATTTGCAAAGAACCAGATATAGAAAATGAAGGTTTCCAAGAGGAGCTGGTAACCTTTCAGCAAGGAATACTAATGCCTTCATGAATCAATTTATTTTATCCTGTGATTTGCTCCTTACAGGAGCCATCCCTCTGGAGTTGCCTCCTCCTGTATACTGACTGTAAATCAGAGAAAATCAGTGGCTGGTTCAGAGGTAAGCAGACACTTGGGTGACTTGGCCCTCTCCAGGAAAACAAAATATTGAGATTGAAGCATGAAGAGGCCAGAAACTCTGCATATTTTTTATCCTTGCTCCACTGCCTACAGGCTGTTCCCTTGCCTTTGGACATGATGTGTGCTCCTCTCCCAGCTGCAGGAACACAACCAGCCCTCCTTGGCTTTATCACCTGACTCAAATTGTCCCTCTCACTACTGACAAAATGTTTTTCAAAAGGTTTTCAAAGAATTCTGCCTCCACTTCAACAACTATTCCAGTTCCAAGAAGCCAGAAAGCTGAACAGCCCCTTCCTTTATGTTTCTGAACTACATAATCTACACCAAAGCGTGCTGATGATACAAAAATTGGTGTCTTTTCAGCAAAAAAGTAGATTCCTTCATTATGAATCACCAAAAATGGTCTTCAGTGGTGCACAAATTGTGGGAGCAGAAGCCCATAGCAATGGAAAATAAATGTTATATGCCAAGTAGCAAGTGACAGGACAAAAGTAAATGGCCTCCAGCTGCACCAGGGGAGGTTTAGATTGGATATTAGGAAAAAATTCCTTATCAAAAGGGCTGCAAGCATTGAGCCAAGCTGCCCAGGGAAGTGGTGGAGTCACTGTGTAGATGTGGCACTTGGGGACATGGCTTAGTGCTGGGCTTGGCAGTGCTGGATTTATGGCTGGATGTGATGACTGTAAAGATCTTTTCCACACAAATTATTCCAAGAATTTTAGGATAATTCTTCAAAATGAACTTGCTGCTTTCCCTAATTGAACCCCTGTTGTTCGGAACAGCAATTTCCTTGGATATTTACTATTCAGTTTATTGGAGAAACACACAGAAATGCAAGCCAAGGGCTGCAAAATGTTGATGATATCTTAATTGCACTAAAATGAATGTAAGCAGAGAAGACGATGATAAAAAAGAGGAGCAGAATTCTTCTTTCCTAATTTTAGGCATCCACAGTGGAGACTGAGGATGCCTAAAATTTTCTTCATTTTTTTAAAGTATGGAAATCTCTGAATTTACTCAGACAAGCCTCTAACTTTCTAATCATTTTCTAATCATTTTCTGACTAGACATAATGGGAAAAATTGATTTTAAAGACATTTTTTCCTTTATGGATTTAATATGATTTTTTTTAATAAATGGATTTTCCAGGCTTTGAAAAATTTTTCCCTTGTTAAAAGAAAACATTTACACTTACGGAAATCAAGATTTTTTTTTTAATCTCTAGCAGTAATTGTTGAAAATGAAACACATTCCTAAATCTGCATGATTTGGAGTTTCCTAAACGTAAAAAACTAGTTTACTCTGACTTAGGCAATGATTAGCAACCAGAAGTATTAAGCTTTTGAGCAGATTTTTTTTTAAGTCTGTTTTTTGCCAATGAGAAATTTTATATTATCATAAAAAGAAATTTTATATTATATAAACAGAAAGGATCAGAAAACACCCTGGCTGTAATTGTATTTACTCTTTGGGAATCCCTTACTATGTATCAGGGGAACTGAAAGAAAATTTTTGTTGGAATATCCCATGGCAGCAGCTTGTCCATTAAGTCTTAAACCACGGAGCTTGTGTAGAAATGGCAGCAGGAGAAGAAAACCCTAAAAAGTCCCAGGAACCCATCCATCCCCTGATCTCCAGAACAAAGTCCAGCTCTAGATCCTGCTCCACCTCATCTCCACCACCCCCATATTTCCAACAGCCCAGCAGGCTCTGGAAGATGAATAAGGACTGGTGGGACACCTAGAAATCTGCAACGGGATGTAGAGGAGTATAGCAGGACCCAGAGCTGGTCTGTGGGCTAGAGAGGGTTAATGAATGGGGTTTGTTTTGTGAGGTATTCTCTGACCAAGGCTGTTGGTATGGAGACCGAGAAGAGAAGAAGGATAAGGAGATAAGCAGAAGAAAACCTGAAGCTGGGAAAAGTATTTTTAGAATGGTCTTGGGAATAACAGAGGTGGAGAACTTTTCCACCAATGATTGTTATGTTGATCTGTTGTGACCAATGAATAAAGTGCAAACTTTGTAGAGGGTATAAAAGACAGTTGACTGTTGTAATAAACAGGATATTAACCTTCTGAAACGTAGTGTGTCTTTTCATATGTCACACCTGCCTCTACAGCGACAGAGGAGGACCTGAGGGTGAAAAGAGGAAGATGGAGTGAGAGATGGAGGTTTTACTTCTCAGGAATTCCTGAAGGAGCAGGAAGAAAGAGGGAAGAGAGTTCAGGAAGAGTCTGGAGAAGAGGGCAAAGACACACACTCAGCTGCGCCCCAGCTGCTCAGCCCTGCCCCATGCAGTGAAATCTCCAAAAGAGCACTGAATCTTTACTGTCTCAGAACAGGGTATAGAAGGTGAAGGAAAACACTGGCTCAGACTGCACTGTCAGGAGGAGAAATAAAAGAAGAGCTTCAGAATGCAGCACTTCTGCTGCTTATTCATGGACACCCTGAGAGATTCCAGAAGGAGAAGTGCTGGATAGACCAAAGGCTGTCATGGTAACAAGGTTAGCAGCACTTCTGTCACACCTTAAACCCTGGAACTGCGTGTGCTGAGGTGTTTGGGCAAATTCTCTTTGAGGTAAACTCACAGTTGAACCCCTCCTAGGCTTTGTGCCAGAATATTCTGCAACAGTTCAGTGAGGTGTGCCAGGACCAAAGTGACTCAAGAGCTTTCTTTAACTCATTTGGACTGTGTTTCAGTTTTCCTTGTCAGGTTTGATCCCGTGTTTGAGACTTCAGCTACTGCTTAGATCACACAAAGGCTGGAAATGACCACTTTTGCCTTGCCCACATCCTTATTTTCTCCTGTGAGAGCCTTGCCTGCCTTGCCTATTAATTAATTAAGCAAATATATTTACCCTATAAACACACCCACAGCATCCACCACTAACATTTCCATATCAATAACCAGCTCTATCCATGGCACAGATAAAGAGGACAGATGTTTTTATAATGCTGATCACCTTCCCCATAAAACCTTTTAAACACCCTTTTTTGTAGGGCATAAAGGTGTTTTTCTGCAGCACAAAACACACCCACCACTGCCAGCGGTGTAACATTTATATCCTATTTTCTCCACATCAAAATATGTAAGTGGCACACTTTACACAGGAAGAGAGTGGTTGTTAGAGCACAGGGCAGAGAGACAGGAATTTCAAACCCAGCTAATGTTGGGATTTTGGACAAGTTATCTCCACTGCCCTTATTTGAGCTTCCAGCAGTCACTGCATTATTCATTGTGAACACCTCAGCACTTCCTTCTCCAGAGTCATTACTTCTATTCCCTGGAACTTCACACCAGCCACCAGAAATTCAGATGGAATCCATTCTTTTAGCATGGATTATAACTATGAGCTTCACCTTTGGGGCCTTCAACATCTCTGAGAAAGATGAAATGAAGATATCAACACTTGAGAGATACAGCTAAAGGCAAGAGCAGTTGCACCATTCAATTAGAAAGCTCTCAGGTTGTGTGTGGGCTTGCCAGGCTACCACAGAATATTTAAAACTTTTGCAATGCAAAAATGTCAGCTGCTTGCTTTTAATTGCTCTGGGTTCAGTCCCAAGCAAGTACTGCAGGCAGCCTGCAGAGTGAGAATGCCTCAAGTTCTGATATTCCTCTGGTGACTGACTGCCTTTGAATTCTTGGCAAAGAATTTCATTTTTCATCCTTCACCATACATAGAACAGAGGTAAAAATATCCACCCCTCGGCTTCCATGGATTCTGCTTTTGCTACGAGGTATTAAAGTTTTAGACTACACAAAGTTAACCAGAAGGAAATGTTTCTGTTTATTGTAACACTGGAAGCAAGAAGTAACTGCAAAATTGTGGACTTAACATAATGCACCACAGTCAGGCCTCCTGGAAGGAGATAAGGAGTTACAAAGTGTTCTGAAATCTGCAATGCAGATCAAAAATCGAGTATTCTTTGCTTGTTCCATCTCTGGACTATTGGACTGCAGAAAATGAGGTAACAGATACCATGTAATGCTGCATAGATTTTTTCTTTTACTGTGTGTTTTCCCCAGTCAAACAGACATGTTTATTTCATTATCTTGTGGATGCTGATAAAATCATGATGATTTCAACAGCAAAACAGAAGCCACTACAATTTTTACTGTGCATGTCTCAACTGCTGCCCCTGAGCTCTCTGTCTCCCCATTGAAAATGGTCATAAAATCTTATGCTCCAGGTAAGGAAAATAATAGCCAAAATTTAATAAAATGTATGGCTACATTAATTTTCACTGTCATCATGTAAAAAATAATTGCTTTTTTAAAAAAGTACATTACTTGGTGAATTTCTGTATTACTTACCTCAGAGATTTGTAGCACAACAAGCTATTTTATAGCAACCTAAAAAACTTTATTTTTTCTGCTGATAAGAATTTTATATTTGGATCTGAGAAGGTTTCATAAGAAATTAAATAAAAGAAGACCAGTAATCCATCAAAACAATGTGAGAGAACACCAGCCACATCTGTGAACTGGGCACTCACCCAAGCAGAAGTGACAAGTATTTTAGGTGACAACAGTGGTATTAAAATAGCATTTCCCTCCTCTGAAAATCAAGACTTTTAAAACCTCTAGGAGTAACAGGAGAAAAAAAAATTGGTGAGTATCCTGCATAAATAAATGTATAAATTGAGTTCATTTATCCATGAAGAAAATGGAGATCTGTGCAAAGTTTTAAATTAATTCAAACAAGAGAATAGATACATTTGTCTGGAGAAAAGACAGCAAAAAACCTGATGATACTCCTAAATCCTGGAACTGGGAAGTTTACTGAGTGGTTATTGGAAGGACAGTTTCAGCATAACGATACTTTTGATTTCTAAAGTAATCAAATATTGATATATATTTGTATGCATATCTTTTTATACATATATAGGTATATTTAACAACCCACAACAAATTGCTCAGATAAGAAGCTGTCCATCTTAGTCAGAAATCTTGTGTTTAGCTGATACAAATTTCAAGGAGCTGATGCCACTGAGGAGTGGCTCCACACTGAGGATTCAGCTACAGATTTCACACCCACGTTCACAGGGATGAACTCACCAGCACTCTCCTTGAACAGATTAACAGCAAAATTGCAAATACATCTCACTTCTGATATTAACTCTTTCCCCTTTATTTACACAGAAGGCAGTGAGTAATAGTTTCCCACCTGCTGTGGAATTACCTCAGGGATGCTTTCAAAGAGCGAGCAGGTTCTTAGGGGAATGATTAATTTCCTGTAACTCTGGATATTGCAAAGTAGGCATCTATAGCTAAGCAGGCCTTAGGCTGCCTTTAAACTCAATAAAAAACCCAAAAACACAGGCTTGTTAAAAAATACCAGAGCAGCCCTTTTGGTTGTGCCTGAGGGTCTACCTACTACATCTTGCAGTCTCCAGCAGTGGATATTTAGGGAACAACACAGAGACAAGAGATCAGTGAACACTCTCCCAGCTCCCAGGTTCATCCCAGAGGATTTCCTGCACAGGACCAGGTTTCTCTGGCATGGTAATAACCCCTCATGTATTTCACAGTGACAGCAGGCAAGAGATCAGCTTCTAAATGCTTGGCCTGATGTACCAGAGATATCTGCACAAGCTGGAGAGTCCAGAGGGTGAAGAGGGAGCCTTGAAATAAGACTTCTGTTCCACATCAGTGGAGCTGAGACACCACCCAGCATTTTATACTCTTAGCAATCTGTTTCTCATTTGTGTCACCTCTTAGCTACTGGTGTGTGCAACGTGAAATATCTGCATCCATAAACAATCCTTTTGTCTGACCATCTATGCACAGCAGTAGCACAACAAAGAGAATGAATCTGCTACAAATAAAGATGTACAGAGGGTGAAGTGTTGAACAGTTCTAGTCCGAGTGGCTTACATAAAACATGTTAACATTTTCCATTATCTCTTTCTTATACAGCTAGTGTCCACCCTCTGACAGTTTAATGAGTAAGATGAATGCCTGGAGGGAAAAAAAACCCAACTCTTATAGTTCTTATTTGGTAATGGAATAAGAAAGCTGAGCAATGTAGAGCTGGAGCTTTACAGGTTGCTTTGCATTTTGACAAGCTTTAGTGCTTAACTATTTTTATATACATGGGGCAACAGGCTGCCCAGGGAAGTGGCTGAGTCACCAGCCTGGAGGTATTTAAAAGGTGTAGATGTGGCACTTGGGTTCAGAGTTTAGTGATGGACTGAGCAGTGCTGGGTTAAGGCTGGACTCAGTGATTTGAAAGGTCATAGACAATTCCGTTGTTCTATGGTTCTATGGCTATACAATAAGATGTCCTCATCTCAGGGCTGAAAGCCAAGGCAAATTAATTCCCTGCATAACAGAGTTTATTCACCAAAGTTCAATCAAGTGATGCAACTCAGAATTAAACAAGAAGCTGCCAGCTACAACTTTACAGCAGATGATTTCTTCAATCTGAATCTCTGATCCATTTTCTGTGTTCTGTGTTCAAATTCTAGTCCAGGGTAAGCCAGAACAGCACCTGCAAGTATGAAGCAACCTTTTACTTTCTCCTCCTCAAATCAGCCACTGCTGGATTCTCAAACAGTTTTGGGCACATCTTGAACACACCAAGGACAGATGGTGGAAGGTCACCCTCTTTTTTTGCTATCAGTAGCTGCTAGTGAAGGAAGGCAGCACTGGCAGGCACAATTTTATACACAGAGGCCTAAGGCACATGGAGTTTAACCTCACAGGGAAATGGATGGAGCTCAGCCTCACCTTGGTCTGGCTTTGTGGTGAATCTGGCTTTGAGTGTGGCTCAGGACACCCCTCCAAAAGAACGTGGAAACATCCCCTTTGTCTAAAGCAGGGAGACAAAGGTGAGACCACGACTGTGTGTCAACAGGAGCACATCTGGAGGCTCATTCCTAACCTGGAGAGTCAACTCAGTCATGGGTTCATGGGCACTTAACTGAAATCAGAAACAGCAACAAAAAATTGCCTATTCCACCCAATCTCTCCCATTTCCTGCAGCACTGCACATGTTGGACATCCTCTGAACCACTTACCCTTCAGAACAGTGCTGTCTGCAGTACCCCTCAGGTGAGTTTACTCTTAGATTGGGCACGGAGTTATTTTAACCCTTGAAGGGCTCATCATCCCCCAAACTTAGAAAGAAATACTGATTGAAAGGACAGGGGGTGTTTTTGTTTAGTAGCAGACACACTGAGATGATCTGTGTGAAGAGAAAAGGCACTCAATCTGTTCTGTGGAACTCGACAAAATGAGAGGTTCTACAGCATGTATTATTATCTATCATGTATTATCTATCTATCATGTATTATTATCTATTATTAATATCCATGCAAAAAATGTTATCTCATTTAGAAACCACTTTCAGCAAATGCTGTATATTGTACCAACTGCATAAATTCAAAATTTGGTATATTTGATGCAGTGGGGTATTGTAACAGTCACTACTGAGCCTCTGAGCTGTGCCACTCTTCTGAAATATGAAAAAAACCTCAGTGGTCTATTCCCAGGGTTTTACATTCCTGTGTAATGTAAAACCTGAGAGCAGATTACTTCCTTTGGTGCTTCACTGAGGTTCTGCAGAAACACCTTTCTGTGGGGTCAAGACACTGGGGCAACATCTTTCTGCAATGTGCTTCGTGCTCAGCATTTTACAGCCTCCTTTACACAGCTTAGAGATTTGCTGCTGTAAATTTGGAAGAACTTGTCAGCTCCTGGACACCTAGGATAAATGTGGGAACCTTTAGATGTGTTTATCTATCTCATCCATAAATCATTTACCCAAAAAAATAAAAGCCCAAACCCCTCATAAATATTTTGTTTCTACAGCAAATGTAGAAATCAGGTATGATGCTTAGAGACACAGTTTGGTGGTGGACCTGGTAGTGTTGTATTAATGGTTGGACTGGATGATCCAAAGGGCCTTTCTCAACCTAAATCACAGAATAATTTGATTTGGAAGGGACCCACAAGGATTATCAAGTCCAATTCTTAAGTGAACAGGCCACACAAGGATCAAACCCACAACCTTGGCATTATTCAATTTTTCTATTACTCTAATTATCCTCTCTAGTGGACCACAAAACTTGTTGGACTGTCTACAGTTTCCTAATACACAAGGGATTTCCATACCCTCGGTTTGGAACTGCACCAGACTCGAAAAAATGCAACATTTTAAATTATTAGGGCAGTAATACAAATTGCTCAACAACACCCAGCGCTGTCAGCTTTATTTTGGGAAGCACAAGCAAGCAGAGCTAGACTGCCTGGTATGTCATTTGGGGCAGTGGGAAAGTAAACCAACATCATCACCTCTATTTAAATAGTGCTGTTGCAAGATCTGAAAATAGGAAGCACTGGGAAGGTTGCTGGTGTCCAGCTCGAGTGGTGATGGTGCAAACATCAATGTCTGAGGTTCTCTTTCTGCCTGGGAGCAGTGACTGGGTGCTGTGGATGTGACCCCGTCCACCAGGCAGCTGCAGGAGCAGCGTGGGAAGCTGCAGCCAGCAGGCTGATGCCAAGGGAGTGAAAGCATATGAGAAAATAAATAGCCCATCCAAGTCTCATTCTAAATGGGACTGCTCATTGATGTGGCCTGCTTGGAGAATCAGAAGGGAAGCAGAGAGAATTGCTGCCATACCATTACTCTGGAGGGATATTTAGGGATGTAATGATGACAAATCTTTTGTTTCCAGGAAACAGAATGGTGTGATGTACAGAAATAAATAACCCCTGGAGCAGAGAGGGGCTCACCTTTGCAGTTTGGGATGGAAAGTAAATTATCAAATACGCTTGTGTGTCATAAAACTTTCATCCACTAAAAGGATCATTGATTCAAGAATGATTTAAATTGATTATTTAAAACTAACAAACCAGCCAACAACAACACTATTTATACATTCCCAGTTCTGTGCTTCTGTAAGTGCTGGAGGAACCTCTAGATAGAACACTATCCCAGAAACTGGGAAAATGATGGCAAACTCCAAGTGATGTCAGGTTAGCTGGAGACTTGATGAACATCTTTGATGAGCTGTGGATCCAGCCCTGGGACCCATCCCTGGATACATTCCTCCCACACCCTCCAACACTTTCCTTAAATCAGAGCTTCACCAGAGACTTGAGGAAACAACCCAGGAGTAGTGTAAGCCTGAATTTGTGCAGGTGGAATCCTGCACCACGCAGAATCAGAATGTTTACACCATTCTGTGAGACAACAGCCTTTCACTACAAAGTGACCAGAATGAGGGCAAGGAACCAACCCCCAGCTCAAGAGGATCTAGTCACCAGGAGGAACAAATCATTTTTTGTTTCAGTGCATCCCAGGACTTCTTGAAATGAAATGCATTTCATATGATTTACTGCCTCTACTTTACTGGATGGTCTGAATACACTTAAACACGATCAATGCAAACTGCAACCTTCAAACTGACTGAAGGGGAAGAAAGAGAAGAAAACCAGAGGATGTAATTTGTATACTGATACAGCACAGTAGCATTGGCCATCCACATGTTGGTTTATTTTTTTTGTTTTTGGACAAGATTTCTGTTTTCAGATGAATCGTCTTTTGACAGGGTCTTAAAGATTGTGTGGTCAAATGTGTCAATGGAACAAACAGGGAACAAAAGATTTTCATGCAGATCAAAATTAAGTAAGATCAGATGCAAGCCGAGACTTGCAGTCTCTTGTGGAAACACATTAGATGGGAAAGTCAAGGGTTGTGAAGGGAATAATGCAAAAACATTCCACAATGTATGCAATATCAGTGTGAACTGAGGACCTCTCTTCTCTAAGTTCCTGTAAAAATTCAAGCTATAACTCATTGCCTGTATCATACAGATATATAGAATTATGCTCATCCTGGATATCACTGTGATTCTAGTCAAATCAGACCAGGAAATTACAATATCAGAAACATCTTAAGCTGAGTCCCCTAAAAAAAAAATAAATTCTGCTATTTCAACCAATTCCTCTTCTATATGAAGCAAAGTAATAATTAAATACATTTTTTTTCTTCAGGTTCGCAAACACAAAGACACTCCCCATCTGGAGTGGTGCATTTCCCCCATTACCCAGGTCTCTTCTGGATTCTTCTAATATCCCAGGAATTTCTGCTAGGCTGTGGCCTTTGGAAATGAGTTTGGTGGTGAAGTGCCCCTTGACCCCATACCAAGGACTTTTGTATGTCCAGAGTGGAAGCAGAGACCATGTTGGGTGGGGAATGACAGTGGGAATATTCAGTCATTCCCTGACAGCCTTGGAACATTCCTTACCTTCCACTGTTACTGGAATTTAAAAAAATCCAGTAATTACCTACCCAAATTGTTGCAAGGATAGAAATTTATATGAATGTTGCATCTTAGCTCTATGATTGGCTACTGTAATAATAAATTCTACTGATTCTTGTAATAAGTACAGCCTCTGACAATGTTAAATTAGTTAGTGATTAGGAACTGCTAAAAATCTTGTGATCCACCTAAGAACTGTGAAAAAACCTCAGACTACTGGCTCAGAAGCTGTGTAAAAATTCCATCTGTGGTGAACTGGTGTTTTTACAACATCCTACTAAGATCACCTTTGCTGGGATACATCTGATGGTGGTGCTTTAGGTGATGCTAATTAATTACATGTGTAGTCCTTTAGATATAACCATTGTCCAGGTCTGGGACTAAGATTGGACTGAGCTGCACCTAAGCTCTGTAGTGAGTTTAACAAGCAGGGAGGTCTACTCTGACCCTCATGACTCAGCAGAAGGGTCTCTTTTACCCTTTTGCATTTTTCATCTCTGTGAAATAATTCTATCTCAATTCTAACTCAATTTTCCTCTCTGTCTTTCGTCCATGTAAAAGTCATAGAGTGGACCTTGATACTGAACTTTGCTAACTCACACTTTTACAAATTCATGCTAAACATACTTTTGCTAATGGCTTTGATGGTGATTCTGTAATGGCCTAAACCACTCATTGACAACAGCATCAAGATCAGGAACTGAATCCAAGTAATCCTGAAGGTGCCATCCAGGGATTTTTCAAGGAAACGATGCCCAAAAGAGAAAATGAGTTATGTTGCTTTCCAACTCTGAAGAAGTATTTCTTGGTTTAAATTGCTTCGGAATGAATTTACAATGTCATTCTCTCAGCCATTCTGGGAAATTACCCATGCATTACATTCTCAAAAGCATTTTATGCCATCTGTTTGGGATACTTAATGTGAACATATTTGGGGGGTGAAATTAGTAATTATAAGAGGAGGAAATTAACATATTGGACTAATTAACAGCATCTTCTGGAGAAGAAACAGGGAAGATAACGAATTACAAAGCTTAATGTTTACTGTTCTCCCAGCTAAATAAAGATTGTTCAATATGGCTCTCCTTGGGTTTCTTTTCTTGATTTTTTCCCCCCTCTAAAATATGGTATCTGCACTGTGTCAAAGAACAGGAGCCAGAGAAAAGACTCAGACACTGCAGGCTCTGTGGTCTGGTTCTCTCCATCCACGCTGATGAATGGAGCTCACCAATGTTCCTGTATGACACATCCTTGTCATTATCAGGGTTCAAAATGAGGCTTGCAACACAGCTCATCTCATTTGGGTCATTGAAATATTAGAGCAGACTTAGTCACAGAAGCTCATTATCCTTGGATCCCAATAAAGAAAAAACATTTCATTTCGGCTCCATTTTAGGTTTTAATTTAGGATTAAATCGTGCTTTGGTCTTTTACTGTACCAACAGAGCTTTACTGACCATGAAGAGGTGGTAATTATATTGCAGACCTCCATTTTTAATGAGAAGGCTCATAGCTGAATAGTCCAGACTTTGGAAGATCCAGTTTCCATGGAGCTCAAAACCAACATGTCATGGTTAGAATCACCATGTTCTTGTTGATGATCCACCACACTGAGAAAAGAACATTGGTCCATGCTAAGCAAAAGAGTGAATTTTTGTCCCTAGGATGCCCCAAAGTTCATCTCATGCTTATGCCTGAGGCTGACCATAGAGCAGATTTGGGGTTTACTGTATTTGGGGTTTATTATGTGTATAAACCCACTCTCAAAGCACAGTATAGGTTCACAGGATTTTAAAGTAGCATAGGAAAGTTTGTTCTAAAAGCTCTAGGTTGGACTGACTACAAAAATCATCTTCCATTAATTTCAGAGCGTTGCTTTACCTCTGATCAGTGATACCTCACAAAGATAGTGAAATAGAAGAGAGGCTTCTGTGGCTTCTCCCTTCCCTTTTTCCCATTAAAATTCTGTTCCAGTAGCCACACTCCACTGGAGAAGATGCCCTGTGATCATGCATCACATAAACAACCCAGAAAATTATATTTTGTCAACAACTGAAAAATAAATTGTTTGCTGACTTCTAACACAGCCTGATGTGAAATTTGTTTTTTTTTTCTAAAACAGAATCTCTGCACAAGGAAAAACACTTCATGAATAAATGGCAAGTTTTACAATAATATTTACAAACACATTCAAGAGGCAAAGAACACCTATAAGAAAGGACCAAATATAGAATCTCGTATATCTTCCCTTTGTCTCGTGCTAAGGAATCGAATAGATGGTCATCAAATTGATATAAACAAATCTGCTACACGAGGCAGAGCTGCTCCCTGGAACACAATGGCACCAAGGGGCAGAGCTTGGGTCAGATTTATAATACAGGTCAACACACCCATTTCTATGCAAATTGAGAGGCAATTAAGGCACCACAGCTTTCACACTTCGGTCTGATATCTAGATCAGCTTATTGTCCCTGAGGAGTTGAAAAGGCAGAACAGAACACCACTGATCTGACTTCTTTTACAGAAAGATTTTCAATTCCCTGAGCCTCGTTTCTGTTGCTGTTTCCCAGGGATGGAGAACTGGCTGAATGATAATACCTACATTATATTTTAAACTCCTCCCTCCACGAAGATTCACGAGGGAGAAAAAAAAAGTGAAGAGGAAGGGAAGAAATTCAGTTTTTCCCCCAGAGGCACCATTCATTGCAGCACACATCCCCCAAGTGCTCTGAGTGTTTCTCCTACTTCTGAAAGCTGGATACAGTTTCATGTCTCTTACAGCATCGTTTTTGTGCTCCTGTATTTTAGCCAAGAGACAAGTCCTTTGCCCTGCTTCTAAAAACTCGTCTGGATAAATGGACAAGACATTTCAACTATACTAATCTTCAACTACACATCAGTCAGTAAGTACAGCTAACTCAACAGATTAAACTGAGAAAGGGCTGTCAGTAGTTCCCCTGAAGCTCTCTCCAGGTGTGTAAAATTCCAAATTCTCTTTCCTTGTCACACCACTGCACATTGTCACCAAGGAAAAGCCAAGGCTGGAGACAGTATGTTTACCTCAGCAGGAAAAGATGTTCCTGGAGCAAGGGCACTTTGAAAACAGATCCTGCAGTAACAAGAAGCCACCAAGAAATGGAGGAATAAATACCTGTGACATTGGTGCGGGCTGACAAAGCTTCGCAGTACTTTTCCAGCAGAACAGACAAGGGCAGGTTCACAGAGGATTCACAGTGGAGAACTATCTGGATAAACAGAAAGAAACCAAGAAGGTGAAGCAGCAGCCTAGGATAGATTTTCTCATTCATGAGTACAACAACCCCCAGCAGTCTGAGAGCAGTTCCCATTCATGATTTATTCAGGTACAGACACCCCCTGACACGGAAGGTTTTTGGTTATACTTGCTCTGCTCCAGGGCATCACATGGAATTCACATGGCTAATGAAAATTAACCACCTATTCTGGATCTCACCTGTGGGAGCTGTTCAATGCCTTTAACAAAGCTCAGGATCCCCTTTGTCTCACCTAAAAGTGGATGCCTGAAATAGCAGAGTTGAATCACATCCCTTTAAAGATCACACGTTGAGTTTTTTCAGTGAACTTTTAATTGGTACGTGGGGGCCAAAGATCCTTGCACATTCAAGAAATCCAGCAGTTGGCAAAGGGCAATTCAGAGGGCTTCAAGAAGTTGTTTCCATGGAATATATAGGATAATTTGGCATCCCTATAAGGTGTCCTGTGGCTCTTTTTAGTCAATGAATGACACTCAAGTTTCTGACCCTCAGCATTCAGGGCTGAGCCTTCTACTGAGGGCAAGTAACAGTGAGAAAGGGCAGTAATGCCAACATGGGCACTTTGAAAAAGCTGCAGGGTCAGTAAAAGATAACAGTACAACCCCAAGTAAATGTTAGGAAATAGAGTTGAAAAATCAATGGGGATATTTTAATTTTCACACTCAAAATGAAATTAGTGAAGTTCCCACTGCACAGAGAGGAGAGAAACCCATAGGGTTGTACGTCAAAATACAGAGCCAAGTCGGGATCCTGCTTGGAGCAAGAGAAGCTCTTGGAAAGCCCTTTAAGAAAACCAGAACAAAACGTGGCAGGAAAATTGAGGAATGACAAATCAATGACAGAAAACTCCATTTTCAAACTATGAAACAAAATCTTTCTGACTGTTTCTGAGGGGATATAAAGCCATGGTAACACATAAAATGCCTTTGCTTTTCTATTTACACAGAATTATTCCAACACAATTCAGGCAGGGAAACAACCCTACTCCTTGAATGTTGATGCTATATTTCAGTGCTCTAAGGTGTGTTAAGTGATTGAGGAACCCATTTTATATCACTGAATTCTCTGTCACATAATAAAAATGAGGGTAAATGCTCATGACAATAGAATCCATCAGCAATGTTGGTCTCTAAAGAAAAACTGTTCTTTGTACATCACCTTTTCCTACCTATTTCTCACTTTGCTGTTATTTTACAAAATAGGAAGAGTTGAAGTACAAACAGAAAGTCTTTATCAGACTTCATTCTTTCCATCCAAACTTCCTTAAGGTGCTGTTTCTCCTCCAGGGAGGCTCAGAACTCCTGCCTCCCATAGCAAGACCTCCATGCATGGTCAGGTCAAGGAGACAAAGGCGGTGGCTGCTGCGCAGCCAGGTACAGATTCCACCTCCCAAGGCTCCCAAAATCCAGACTCTGCAGTGGCCACAGCTCATGTCAGACCCAGTCATGTGAGCTGACACAGCAGAGCATTTCTTCCCCTCCATCCTCACCCCTCTGCCACCTCCCAGGCCAAAGCACTGCCTCACTTCAAAGAAGAAACTCGAGCCATCCCCGTGTACTGTAAATACGCCGTGTGTTCAGCTGTGCCCTCCCCAGGACGATGGGAAAGAACAGGCAGAGGTCAAGCTCAGCACAGCCTGGGCAGGAATAGGAAAGGTTAAATGTCACATTTGCCCTAGGGTGAGCTCAGGTTAATTTGGCTGGGGGGAAAAGTGCCTTCCACATATTATGTTACTTTTGGTTTCATTTTCTCTCTGCTAACCACAGTCAACAGCCTAGCTGTGCGTGAACTTTTTTTTTTAAAATGTATTCAAAGCAGACAAACCTCAAAAGACTGAAAAACTCCTCTTACAACAATAAAAAACAACAAAACGAACAAAGAGAAACATTTCAGTAATGTAGAATTGTAAAGATAAAGAATTTGGCCCATGAATGCACAGAAATTATATTTTGAAGTGTTGAAATAATCACTTTGGGTCACTAATGCATGACTTTACTCAAACTGCATTTCTCTTAAAACAGCTATTCCATAACCTCTGCCCATCAAATCAGTTCTTTTTTGTCCTGCAAATTTACCTAAATCATGCACAGAAATGTCCAACTTAATTCCTCTGAGCCACTGTGGACATTTATGAACAAATAAAACTAATGGAACTGAGCCAAAGAATGAGGTGGAAATGAATCCTTTAGTTTCCAAAGCAGGGACACCAACTAAAAGCAGGCCAGCTCTGAGTCTTCAGAAAAAAAATACAGAGCCTTTGGTCAACTTCCCATTCACAACTAAGAGGACTTTGGGAAAAGGATGAATTGCACTGGTGTGTCACTCTCTGCCTCTCTCATGGGCATTTTGTTGGACCTTTCTCCTTGGACATGGTCACTGCTCCTCATTAATTCATGAAGTTCTTTATCTCTGTCAGAGGGCATCAACTACAAGACACAAGTGTTGCCTTCTCTCAGTTCTCACCGGAATTTGTGGTTATTTCATCCAGGTTAGAGAGGATTTGTAACTTCATTTTAAGAAGAATTAACAGAGTCCTGGTTTGAAATACTGAGTTCCACCTGTGGAGCAATATAGAAATATAAAACCAAATGAACACCGGTGCTCTAAAATTCACCTGCATGGGAGAGGTTGTTTTCTCCTCTCAAAGATGGAAGAAATGGCTACAGGAATGTAAAGGAATGGCTTTAGAATATAGACCAGCCCCCAAAGCTATGGATAGGATCCAAAAATGTCAATACAAGCATGGGGCTACCACTGAGACACAATGGAGCATCTGTTAAGTTTAAATATCTCACAGTAGGCAGCAGCAGGAGTGAAAGCTGAAGGGAAGGACTGAAGTGGAAAAGGATGATCCATGACATTGGAACACCCCTTGCCAAGGTGGAGGTGAGTTTGGAGGCAGTGCCAAACATGGAGAGATGCACACACTCCCCTTTCCCATTCTCACACAAGAATTCCCAGATGTCATATTCCAGTGCTCTAATAAAAGCCAGCTGTCAGGCCTCCCTGTCAAACATCTGCTGGTGGCATGCTGAGAGGTGCTGACATCTGACACAGCCTCAAAGCAACCGAGCAAAACCTCTTTTTTTAAAAAAAAAAATGTAGTTTCTACTACTCCAGAGGTCCCAGAGAAATCCATTCTGTAGAAGTACAACAGCATCTCAGCAGAAAGCCACTCCCAGAAAAGCAGTGGGATTTGTATGAACAGCTCAGACTTCAAAACAGAGACAGCAGCAGCTGAGCTGATCACACAGGGATTCCTTTGGAATTCAGGAAAAGAAGCAGGAACTTTCCAGATGCAGTTCATCTGCAGTATTTTAAATTTTAAATTGAAATTACCTCCACTGACTGCATCAGCTGTGCCTCATGCACTATAAGAACAGAGTCACTTAGATGCATCCTTCCTAAATTCTCTTTAGACACTACATACATAAGGAGAGTCAAAACATTCCTAGAGATGATGGCTGCAGAAGACACGAGCACATCAGCATCTTATTTAATCATCTGCACTCTTTCTTTTACTGAGCAAGATGAAGTGACCTTCCAACATGGAAAAATGTGGGATTTATCAACACAAAATATGCTCAGTCCACAGCTGACAAGAGAAGGATCTGTCTCGTGTCTTCTTTGCCACACAAGAATGAAGTCTCACCCTGAACTATCCAGTGAGCTCTCTATAAAGCCAAAGCATTTTCCACTCCTGAGAAACCACCTCTGGCAGTGGCATGGATCATGGCAGGAGGATGCTTCTTCCTACCCTTCATCTCTGGGAACCTCCACTGCTCTTAAGACTCCTACTTCAGCGTTTCCCATGGGTTTCTTTAAAATATCTGAGGCTGCAAATGCTACCACATTTCAACATCAAAATTGCAGCAAAACTGTCTTCAGCACACAGAAAAGCTGCTGCTTAGTACCTTTGCCCCAAAACTCAGGGAAAAGAAAAAGAAGAAGAGTGAGTGCAAGAGAAAAGGGAAACTTGCATTTAATTTTTAGTTCTTCCATTAGGCAATACAAATAAATTCACTCCATCTCCACAATGAAATTGAGTTCTCACCCCAATTTCTGGGATGAACACGCTCAGAACTGTGGCCCAATTAAAAGCAAAATTTTTTAGTTTGTGTCCACAGAAGTTCATTTTAAGGAAACACAAATCAAACTCCACAATGAAAATGTAATTAGTGAAAGAGTTCAAGGCAGCAAAATCAAAGCAAATCCCACACTTCCTTGACAAAATCCATCCTCTGTTTGAACACTGTTTCCAAGGCTGGTGGGCATCTGGCAAGTTCTACATCACTGGTGTGGGGAAACAGATGCTTTGGGAGAAAAAACACCAGATATTCCTTAGAATGCTGTTTTAACAAATGCCAGTGTTCATCTGAGCAGCTCTTTCCTTCTAAGAGATGGCAACACATGGGAGGGAATTAGGAGAGCTGGAATATTTGCTGACTACTAATCACCTGAAGGAATATGCACAGTCAGAAGAGTGAAAGCTGCTACTTCAGGACAAAAACAGATTAACACGGGAAAGGAGGGAAAAGTCATCTTTACAGTGGCCAGGATGGATTTATATCCATTGCCATGTGGTTACTTAATCCACAAGATGCATCTGAAAGAGATGCTTATTAAAGAATAGTCCTCAGAGGGCCAGTGTGTTGGAAATACTTTGCTTTTTGGAGAACCAAAAAGGTCAGCCCTCTGCATCAAGATGGTTTTGGCCTTTCTAAACCCAGTAACTTAAAATCACTCGTGCAGCAGCACTTGGCAGTGTACAATTGTTTGGCTTAGCTTCACCAGAAAAATAATTTCCATTTGGGATAGAAAGTCTAAACACAAGTTTTCACAGGAGCCTGCAACCTGAAACCTGAGCCAGCTAAGGTTACAGTAAAGGGAAAGACTCTGAGCACAGTTCAAGAAAAATAGGATCCTTTTCAAGTCATCCTTCAGCTCTTTAAACTCCTCTGAGTTTATTCAAGTGGCCACATAAAACATTGCTACTTGCTAGAGAACACCAAATGCTCCAGGAGACACTGCTCCATGATCTTAGAGGCCAGATGTACTCTGCAGCTCTTCCAGGAAGTCTGGAAAAAGAGACTAAAAGTCTGCATGGAATGGGAATTAGGACCTCAGTTCAATAAAGCAACTAAACACATGCTCAGTTTTAAGGCATGAAATTAAATCAATCTTTATGCAAAAATAAATTAAAAAAACCCCTCAAGCATCTGCTACACTGAGCCCACCACAGAAATCCACTGTTGTCTTTGAAACTTGGAGATCTGCCTTCAGTGAACACTGCCCACATGCTCTGCTGAAGCAGCTTTTAGAGGGGAGATTCTTCATCCCCTGAAAGCCACGCAGGTGCTGAGGGATTTTCTGAGTCATGAGATACGAACCAACCCTGCTTAAGGCCACTCATGAGCTGGACTTGTCCAACCAGATCTCCAAGCCCTTCCACAGCAACCTGAGATATTAAAACTGAGCATAACTGCATTTGAATCACAAGCTGCAGCTCTCCTGAAATAAAATTGTTTAATGGAAAGACTTTTCAATTTCACATCCTTGAAGAGTTTTGTTGGTCATTCCCCACACCTGGGGAATATTCAGAGCCTGGAAGGGGAGAAGCCCCTCCCAGCACTCCTGCATTCATGACTGCCCTCTCCTTAGTTCTGCACACCAAAGCTGTGAGTAATCTTTTCCCACCCAATTCCCATCCCCATGAATCCTCTCAGCAGCTCCAATGTGATTCACCTCACCCCCCTATTCCAGCAGGCTTTGCTTCAGGCTCCCTAATGCTCAGTGAAAAAAGGAACCAAAGTCAAGGAACAATCCATCCCTTGTGCTTTAAACATGGACTCCAGGATGAGATAGTCATGCACTGGAGACAAAACACTCAGGGAATCCAGACTAGCTCAAGTTTAAAAGTCATATTTATCCAAGTGAATGCCAATACCTCCCTCATCTAACTCCTACCTACATGCAGAGCTTCTGCAAGGAACCTTCACCCATCCAATGTCACCACTGTACACTTCCAAAGCCACCCCTCACAGGCTCTCCCAGCTTCAGCTTAACAAGTCTGAGCTCCTAATCTTTGTTTTTCAGGTCTATGCCACCTGAAAAAGATAAACACCCATCTGCATCAAGATTTTATCAGCTAATGACATCTGCTTAGCTTCCCATGGAATGCCAACAGTGGTACCTCTGTATCCTCCACAAAATGTTCCTCTGACACAAGATTTCCTGACAGGGATTGAAAAATGAGCCAGTCAGGTGGCACTGGATATCAGCAGTGAACTTTCTCTCCATCTTTCCTTAAACTGCTAATTCTTGGGCTGGAGCCCACTTTTAGATTTGAAAACCAAGTATCACAGTGAAATTTAACTCCAGGTCTGGAATTCTCTCTCACTACCTGAAGGGGAATCACAGACTCAGTTCTCTGAGGAGTCAGATTCCTCTCAGGAGCTGACAGCAGAGCATCAAGACAGGCATCATTCACAAGTTGAAGTGAGGGAAAATCTCACAGAACATAAAAAATTATGCACCATGACAACGACTGAGCATTGGAAAAGAGATGTTGTAAAAAGACATTTCAGAGATGTCAGGAGAGCTCCATCTTTGCAGATTTTCACAGCCTAACTGGATGAGAATGATTTGGTTTTGGAATTAACCCCGCCTTGAGAAGGTGACAGGACAAGGGACTTCTGGCAACCCCATCCAGCACAAATTATTTTTTCATTCCTTGATTCTATATGATCTATGGTCCCTATGGTAAAAAGAATCACAGACAAAAATTACTCCCCAAACCTTTCAAAGGGCAGTGCAGTAAACAGCTTACAGACTATATCTTGAACAATAATCAGCAATCCAGAGGCTTTGAGGTTTCTCTCACTCAAGTTTCTAAGACTTTTTACTCTATTCATATAATTATAATTGAAATATTATGCTGAATACTATGAAAAGACATTTTTAAATTATTACTGTATTTAAAGATAGAATTTTCTTTTAATGTTTTTTTTCTTTCTGAAGGAAAGAAATACTGCGAGTCTGACAAGACTTCAAAGTCCTCATGAAGATCAAAATAAAGTAGGGGATTCTTACACTTTGGAAGGTGTCTCAAGTTTAAATGAGACTAAACAGCTGATACCCCAGCAGGTGAATTTTGAGGTAGGATGAGGAAAGATCCTCAGTGCATCTGACTGGAAGTTCACCTGGTGAAAATACTTTCCTGAGCTCTGAGACACCATTCTCAGCAGCTAGAGGGACACCCTGGGCTTACTCTGTGCTTTGAAAGAGCCAACTGATAGCCGAAGGAGCAGCCTGGTCCCTGGCAGGGACAAACAAGCAAGCAGCAAGGGAAGAGCTGTGATGGCCACAGTGCCCAGCACAGCCCTGGCATGGCTCAGGAGCCTCTGCTGGCGTGAGCCCCCTGAAACCCAAGCCATGCCCGGGGCTGGGATCTGCTCCTGCCACTCAAAGGGAATGGATACCTCAGCGAGCAGAGCCTGGCTGGCAGCCCCATAGGAAACCTGCTCAGACCCGTCAGCACACTTCCCTTCCTTCCCTTTCGCCTCCTTTCCTCCTTCCTTTGCGCTGGAAAAGCTACCCCTGCCAGAGCACAGCACTTCCCAAACCATGGCAGTGCAGAGATAACAGCATGAGCAGCCCTCCTGCATCCCAGGGACCTGGGGAACAGCAACAGGGATTATCTATCCCACAGCCCTCAAAGCAAGTGGCTCCTCTCCAGTCCTCTGGCACTTCAGCTACTATTACCAGGGCAAGGGTTTAGCATTGCAGTGAGGACAGCTAATGTATTTTAATCTCCATCTGCATTACTCACTGTTTACTTTCCCGGCATACACTACCCAGAGTGGACAGTTACTCAGCCAGCACTATGCTAAAGTTTATAGAGCTTTAATTGGCTTTGTTTAATTAGTTTCATTTTCTTACAGCTCCGTGGAAGAAGTACTTGCCAGCTCTTGAATTATCAAATTGATTTTCTTTCTTATTTAGTGAAAACATGCTGAGATTCTGTGCAGGCACATGAGGCTTAAGGGATGTTTGGAAAGGCAGATTCCAAGTTCTCCACCTACTGAGCTCCACACCAGAGCTGGGGAAGGAGCAGCACACTCCCAGCACCTGACTCTCAACATTGGCTCCCCTGCACAGCAAGGAGGGACTTGGGAGCCAGAGTTCAGGACAGGACATTGAAATCCATCTCTGTGAGTGGTTTTCTCCCTCCTTCCCACAGCCCTTCCCAAACGGACCAGCCTTTGAGAAGATCCAGCAGAACATCTGCTTGTGAGAGCCAACACAGATGAGCCCAGGGCCAGAGAACTGAGCAGTGCCGAGCACAGAATGCTCCGTGTCAAAGAGCATTGCAGGGAGCATCTCACAAACATCCCCATGCTGGCACCACAAACTGGAAATGAAATTTTCATGTATTGGGATGTGACTGACGAGATTCAAGCAGACAGTCACCTGAAGGACAGTTCTGTCTGTCAACTGATCTACTTTCTACTTTCTACTTTCTATTTGTTTTCTTTTGTAACAAGGACCGCAGCCAAATTTATCCAACTTCTCAGAGAAGAAAATTGAAACACTTTACCCAACACTTGCCAACTTAAATCAAATACAGCTACTTTCAAAGATGTTAAGATTAATTAAGAAAAAGAATTATTAAGAATTATTATTTATTAAGAAAAGAATTATTAGCAGTAATAGAAAGCAATTCTGTATAAAGAAATAGTTTGATAAAGCAACCATCACAAAATATTTAGTTGTCATGAATGGAAAGATAAGGAGGCAAAGACAATGTTTATGCACTGCTTTAACACAGGCCATTGAATATCCACATGAGGCAGGGAGGTGAGAGTGGCTCGCTGGACAGCTCCAGCTTTCAATCCAACAATTAAGGTTTGCACTTTAAGAAAGAGCAGACTACATTTGGGAGTAAAAGTGGTGTAAATTACAAGAAAGAAGGACGTAGACACAATCTGTTGCAATTTATAGACATGGTGTGGAAAAGCAAATTCCTGCACAAAAGTCATCTGCTGGATGAACTTTTAATCTAGAGTAAATCAGCTTTCCCCCTAAATCTCCTTCTTGGGTCTGCAGTGCTGCAAAACCTGAAAGTGATATAAACTAAAAAGGAACAGATTCAGCAGCATGTGCAGCCTGTTGTTACCACCCACATTTCCTCACCTCCCCCTCTCTCCAAAAAATAAGATCTGCAGAACTATTAAAAGAATCTAGAAATGTGCAAATGTTTGTTCTAATACAATATTTTTAAAATATTTGGTTTACTAATATATGGGGCAAAACGAAAATAAAAAGAAAACAGAAAAATGCATCCTTAATGTATCTGTATCATCCACTACCCCATGTTTTTCTTGTAGTGAATCTCTCAGTTCAGCACATCAGCAGCAGGAACCTGCAGTAATCCCTGACACAAAGAGAGCTGATCACCAAATTCTAAGTGATGAAGAACTGGCCTTAGAGGAAAACCCCTCCTTGGGGTGCTCACAGTGAGCCCAGAGGGACAGCAGCACAGCACTCTCCATCTAAGGCAATAAATCAAGCAGTGCAAAGGTCTGTTTTAAGTCCTTAATCACTTCTACTGTTAAATTTTTAGAATGGCTCCTGGCCATGTTTCTGCCCCAAGCAATCTCAAGCAATCTGGTGTTATCTCCAAGAATTCCTGGGAATGATCTGGGAGCTCATGGACTAGCTCCATGCACAGCCTGCACAGCATCTCCCTGGTTTAGAAGCTGAAGGAGCTCAATCACATGAGCACAAGTCACTCTCTGGCATTTTTATTTTGAAGGCTGGAGAACTTTCCTGGAGATATTGATGTAGCAGTGGAGTTAGACTCTGTGAGGCTGAAATTAAAATACAGCACCTGATAATGCACAGCCTGCAAAGAGATCCCTGCTCTCTCTTCCTCGACAACCACACTCTGGTTTGGAATATGAAGGTCACAGAGTTTAGAGGACTTGATCATGACTTTTCCTCTGCTCATGACAGGATAATAATATGTAAGCAGACGCCTTATATGCACAAAAGCTAAAGCTGCTTTCTTGCTGGCTAAGGGCAGCGATGAACATCATCACTGAAATGTTTTATGGCAAAACTACAGCCAGCCAACACCAGCACAGTCACCTCCCTCCAACATGCAGTAATTGCCACGGGGTGGCTACAGAATAAACCCTGACAAAGTACTGCCCCAGGAAAGGTTTCTCCTGATGAGATGTTTATGCTGCATTAATTCACAATAGGGCTGAATTCTGGCAGCCTCAGACCAGGAACACTATTTAACTTGTCATCACTGGCTGATACACTCACACTGCCCCAGCTCTTTTAACAGCTCCAGGAGAACAAATAAATGATAGCAAGCTTTGCTTTTGGTTTTGATGAATAATCTTCCCCCCTCTCCAAATTATGTGAACTTAGCAAGGACTTTATATAAAAATGTCATAAGACTCATTTGCCTTTGTTTTATGGTTTGTTTTTTGTTTCCCACATTCAGTTAAATGTGTTTTCAAGTGTATCACACATCCAGAACTCCTTTAAGAGAACATAAATCTCAGTGCAAGTCTTCACCCTTTTGCTGACCAGCCCTGTGAAATCTGTCAGGTCATTTGCACCAGCATTTTCATGTGGCCGATCTAATTCTGTAGCAGAAAGTTGCCTCATCTTGTGGGCGTTGCAAACCTGCAGCTCCCATAAAACACAATTGCTCGGCTGCTGTGAAAACTTAAACTCCCTTAATTGGGTCAGGGCCTGCTCCCACAGGCAGCTACTCCTTTCCTCAAATTCACAAATGTGAATAAAGTCACTGACTTTGAGTTCACTTTCAAGTGTTTTCAAGTTAAACAAGAACTTAAGAGCTTTGGCTTTGAGCCAAAGTTTTAGAACACCAGCGCCTAAGCTTCTTGGTGCAAAGTTCCCTCCAGCTGTAAAGCAGAAATACAGATTTACTGACAATATTCAGGAATTAAAACACACCCCAAAGGAGCAGCAAAAGCTTCTGCTACAGGTGGAGCAACCAGAGCTGTTCTGAAAGCGAAGATTCAAAATGTTATTTCCCACACAGGTATACACGAGCCCCTGTCAGACACCAGCATGTTTCACCCAAACTCTTCTATAGAAAGACACAGAATACACTCTTGTTCACATTTTTTCCACTAACCACATTTTATGGAAACTTCACTTTTTGATTCTTATCTACCTTTTTTTCTCCTTTTCATTTGAGGCAGTTTTGTTTTTAAAGAAGTGACACAACTACCAAAATTTGCAGAAATAATTCAAATGCAAAGTTGCAGCAGAACTGGACACCTGGAATATCCATGGATTATATTCACAGAGAAAACAAATGACATTTCTTGATTCATTGAGAATGGATTAGTCTGGCGAAATACTCAGTACCTGAGTACTTTTGATAATCTCACTGTCAAGTCCCACACTCTAAAATACTGAGATATTTTTATGGACCAAAATAAATCAGTAAGAGAAAATTGGGAGAGAAAAGGGACTAAGAAACCAAGATCATGAAGAAGTGCTTTGGGGTTGAAAACAGCAAGTGTGTAAACTCATGCCAGTGTGATCTCATGTGCACTGATCTCTTCCTTCTTTTGGGGATAAAAAAAACCCGACACTGGTGGAGGTGAGAAAGTATTCTCTCACCTCTAAGAAAGCTACTGCAAAAAAAAAGAAACAAATTAATTTGTTGCTCATCTCTGAAGCCTGTTGTTGGCCTGGCATTTCTCTTTCTTTCTAGGTTAGAGAAGGGAGAAAAAACAAACAAACCCCAAAAATAAACAAACAAAGCCCCACAAACAAACAAAACCCAAACCAAAGCAAAATAGACAGAACTTAAGGAAACAGAACAGAATTTCTTTCTTTATCTAAGGAAATGTCAAAGATAGACCAATTACACTGCGGTTCAGAAGGGTCACTGCCACTTTTTTAAAGCTGTGGGAACAGACTTTACGAATTCTGCACAGGATCAGTGTTACTCCTGTTTAACCTCTCACGTTTTCTTTTCAAGTCTGGCTTAACCACAATTGAAAACGTCGCTTGGAACAAACAAGCCACCAAAAAGCACCGGGAAAGCTTTTGAAGTCCAGTCCGACAGAGGCCAACCTGATCTCCAGCTCATCGCAGCATCTCCCGGGGGGATGCTGGTGATGGAGGAGGGAGGACCACGCGGAAAAGCTTCACTCCGCAGAACTCGGAGCAGGTGCGTGGGGTGAGCCCTGCCCATCGCCACCCCTGCCTGCCCGAGCACAACGTGCCACAGAGGCACCGCCAGAGGCCGGGGACACCGGCAGGGAGCGGGCAGATGGCAGCGAAATCCCTTCCCGCTGGGACAAGGAGCTGCCACCCCAGCGGGGTCCCTGCGCTGGCAAGGTGGCTGTTCCACACCGAAGGGGACACTAAGAAGGGCTCTGAGGGGCTCGGAGCAGAGGGTGTCTCCGAGAGCACCTGCGATGGAGCAGCAAAGGGCCACGGGCACGGACGGATCCCCGAGCAGCACCTGGCAGGGAGCGGTGCCCGCCCGGAGTGTCCCAGAGCCGGGGACGCACCTGCGAGGGCGCGGGGCTCGCTCTCGGTCCCGCACGGAGCGCCGAGCGCCCGGGGCTGCGCTCCCGCGGCCCTGGCGCGTCCCCCCGCTCCCTCCCGCTCCCTCCCGCTCCCCCCGGTCCCATTCCCGTCCCCGGCACTTACGGGCAGCAGCAGGAGCGCGGCGGCCGCTGCCGCGGGGAGGCTGCGCTGAGGAGCTCGCCCCGCCATGAGAGCTCCGGGGGTGCCCGCGGCTCAGCCGGACCCTCGGCGCTGTCCCGGCGCCGCCATCGCCCCCCGCCTGCTGCCCTTGACCCCGGCCCGCCGTCCCGGAGCCGAGCCCGGCGCTGCCGGCGCGTCCCGGAGCAAACCCCCGGCAGGCAGGGAGGGAGGGAGCGAGAAGGGGGAGCCGAGCCCGCCCTCCGCCCAGGATTCCTCGGGGATGGAGGCGGCGGGGGGCCCCCGGGGGAGCCGACCCTCAGAGCGGCCAGCAGCGAGGGGCAGCGTGCTGGGCCCCGGCTCCGAGCGCCGGCGGGGCTGTGCCCTCCATCAGGCGCTGGCTGGAGCGGGACCGCACCGCCTGCAGTGCCCGGCAGCAGCGGCGAGCCCGCCCGCCCGGCTCGGGGAGTGATGGAGATCCCTCTTCCCCGAGCGATGGGGACGCCTTCCACACCAGCGCCCTGAAATAACGGGGATCCTCTTCCGCTCTCCCATACACTGGGAATTCCACTGCCTACAAAGCGTCCAGGAGCAAGAGGATTTTCCCTGCCCAGGCTCTGAGCGCAGTGGGGATCATTTTCCAAAATTAGGTGCAATGGACACACCTCACACAGCACCCCAGGAACATTAATAATGCCTTTACCACCACCCCATCCTGCCAAGCATTGGGTAAAATGTTAACTCCACTGTCTGAAAACTTTCAGGAGCAACAGGCTTCCCCCACTGCTCAGGTACAAACTGTGTTGTGCACACAGTGCACTAGAGGTGTTCTGCAAAGAGAGAGAGAGCAACTCTTTGCTTGAGCACATAGGAATAGGATGCTTTTTAAGCTAAAAAGTTTAGATAAGATGCTAGGAAGAAACTATTCCCTGTGAGGATGGAGAGGCCCCTGGATCCCTGGAAGTGTCCAAGGCCAGCTTGGATGGAGCTTGGAAACAATCTGGGATAGTGGAAGGTGTCCCTGCCCATAGCAGGACATGGAATGACATGATTTTAAGGTCCCTTCCAATCCAGGTTTTTCTGTGGTTCTGTGGCCCCCTAAAAACCTGAGAAGAAAAGGGACAATCCTCCCTGACACTGCATTCTGAACCACCTGCAGATCCTCCAGGATTAACAGGACCCTCCAAGCCCATGACACAACATTGCCATGTGTAATGAGGATCTCCACCTCGAAGATAATGAGAAGCAAATCTCCCATCATCCTCTCTACCCCAGAGCAGATAAAGTTCTGACTTATTGATCACCAAATTCAGCAGCATCCCTTTCCCAAAGTTTTCAAGGCTGTGGGGCACCTCTTCTGCTATTCCCAGCTGCCAATGCCTTTTTTCCCCAGCACCAAGACTTTTTAGGACTCCCCAATACATTTACACAATTCTATCCAGGCAGCCCCAAACCTGCCTGTTTGGCTGTTTGGTTTCTGAAACAAAAGACCTTTGTTCTGCTCTTATCTCCAGACACTTGCCAGGCTAGACCCCTGTGCAAGGAAAAGCAGAGCAAAGTCACCCCTCATCTTCCTTCTGACTTGCCCAAGGAGCTTCTGGCCCTCTGGTTGCTCTGGGGCGGATATTGATGATCAGGGAATTGGAATCTTACAGATTTGGATGCCTGACCTTGTTGGGGCCCAGTTCCTGGGTCTAGCAGAGTTATCACTCCCTGCCCTCTGTGTCCAGTTGTGCCTCTCCATACAATGGATGTGTCTATGGCATTGTTAGGTGTGGGCATCAGGCCAAGCCCTGGGCTTCCCAATGCCAGCAGTGAGCCTAATAATATTATTTTCCCCTCTGCTCCACCCCATCTGCCCAGAAGACAGCCAGCTATGTGTGAATCACAGTCAGAACCTTCCCCCAGCTGCAGCTGGGACTGTCCCCAAAAACCCAGCTGTATCCTAAAGCGCACAGCCCTCAGTCAGTTCTGGGCAGGAGCAGACAGGACCAGCTCCTTCCCAGCCCAGCTGGATTTCCTCAGGGAGCAGTGCCATACCCTACCTGTGTAGTCACCTGCTGCCACCTGTTTCCTTCAGGGAGATGGTGCCTTTTCTTCCTTTTCCTCTCCAAGACTTTCCACAACCCTCCTTGTTGTTTGTTGGGGTTTCTTAAATCAAAATCAATTGGCATAAAGGTAATAATGGCACAGAGGAAAGAGTTGCATCAAATTCTCAGGGTTTGCAAAAGCTTAGCAAGCCTTACTCAGATGCAGAAATACCTGGATATCTTCCTTTAAGGCCTTGCTGAATTATTTTCCTTTTTGTCATTTGCTCAGAAAGGCATAAAACAGCCTCTGACCCTCTCTAAAACACCTACAACAACACTTACATTCCAAATTTCCTCCAGGAATCCCATTTAGGACAGCATAAACATCACAGCAAGGAGATGGGCACTTGTATACACTAGAAAACTTGGAATCTTCCTAAGAGACTGCAAAAGTTCTCACAAGGCAGGATTATTTTCCCCTTTCCTCTGGTTATTCAACAGTCTGAATACATGTAAATATTTAACTTGTCTAGGTTTCCTTTTTCTGCCTATTGCACACCAGCATTTGTTTTCTTTCATTATTAAAAGAAAACAAAGCCATATCCCAAAGTTGCATGCTTCCAATTAATATGAGTTCATTCATGAAAATGCAAAAGGGAGGAATAAATCCAGCCCAATTTTTATTTGCATTTAAACATCCACCTCCAGGACTGGAAACTCACACGTGACAGGATTCCATGAACTCATAGGAGTTGGTAAAAGAGGCCTGGAGCTGCCTGTGCACAGACATCAAGTGCCCTGGAACCCAGAAGATTTTCCATGACTTTCTGTTATGATTTATCTGTGTTTATTGTGCTTTCCAGAGCCTCGTAATCTTAAAAGTTGTATTGAAACAGAGCAAAACAACCCCAAAATTGTGACTATCTAAGGATTAAACAAATCATTCTGGCAGCCTTGTGCCCAAGGCTTTTCCCCTTGCAGCTGGGTTGCAAAGTCCTACCAAAGATTTTTATTGTCTGGGTTGATTATAAGGACATTCTTAAGGGTAGAGCTCATGTTGCAGCCTTTCCTTCATTCAGGGGACTCTTCTCCCAGTCACGTCCTTTTCTAAAACTTGTAGGATCATGAATCCTACTGGCTGGATTTATGGGTGAGGTTGGTCAGGGTGGACATGGAAACAGAGACATACAGACATAGATATCCACACTCCCACGTGTGGATATGGCATGAGAAATGTAAGCCCTTGTTCTTTCAGGAAACACACCCAGACCCCTGAGATCAACACTCAGAGACTCAGGAATGCAGGAGAAGACAGTCCTGATCAGCTGGATGGAGTGAGTCTCCACATGGGATCGTGGCAAGGATCCAATTGCTCAGTTCCTGCCTAAGTGACTTTCAGACATGGCTTGCAGTCATGCCCATACAAGGAGAACCCCCTTTTGCTTGTTTAATGGTGATTTTTATTCCTCTTTAAAGCTCCTGAAAGAACTTCAAGTCTAAGTATTCACACTGCTCTCAGTGGTGAAGCTGTACAGAAAGAATCCTCACTGGAGGAAGGGCATGTCCAGCTCTTGGTGTCACATCTAACACATCAAGGTCCTTGATGTGTCCATAACCCTGAGGAATTTCTAAAATACAATGAAATAACTTGAAAAGCAGTTTTAATAATAACTACAAGCATCACACAAGACATCAGTAACCAAAGGGTGAAATTGGGCTGAATCAGGTGCCAACTTTATCTCTCTGAAGCACTGGAGGATCTCTCAGAGGGATGAGATGTCTTCCAGTTAAAAGGAAACATCAGAAAATATAAAACATAACCCTCCAGGTGAGTTCCAAACCCCTCTTCTATGGCTCCCCATTTGGAGACAAATTGGGTCCCCATTTGGAACTTGGATAGGTATCAGGCCTCTTGTGCAGGATCTGAGAAAATCCAATTTAAACCAGGAATCAGATGTTTTATTCATCCCCCAACTAATAAAGTTAGACCCCTTTTGGAGATGTGACAGCTCAGAACAGCTACAATTCTCTGGAAGGGTTGTCCTGCCCTGTTCCCTCCTGACTGTGTGGGTTTCAGCTCTGTTTCAGAGTGGCAGGGGAATTGATCTGGGCATGCCAGACCTGGAAAAGGCCAGGCTGGGAGAAGGAATGGGAGGAGTTCCCCCTGCTTCTTGCAGAATGAGTGAATGCCACGGTGACATTTGAAACCAGAATAATTTCTTCAAGGGAGGAAAGTTAGCTGGAGGGTTCTTATTAATTATGAATGTGATGGTTTCCTGAAATAATGGTAGGTCAGAGTTGGTAATGAGCATGGCTCAGGAAAACAGAGATTGTTCTGACAAAGCAAAGGCACAGAGCTTCTTCCTCTTCAGTAGGTCAGTACTTGCAATTGCACTGGAAGGAGGGATGTAACTAGGATGGAGGAAAAAATGGTGATATTTAAAGAAAGTTCCATTGTCTGAAATGGTTCCTAGTAGTGAAGTCTCTGGGGTGTAGTATAAACATTGGGAGTGGGGAGAAAGAAGGAAAATGAGCTGAAAGCATCACCCCTTCAGCATAAAATAGATTTTCTGGCTTTCTTTTACTGTGGAACTCATGTGGCCACAGTATTCTCATGGAATAACCCAGGGCTTTTCCTGGTGCTTAGTGTTTGGCACATCCTATTGCCAAAGAAAAGCAATTGGCTCTTCACTTCCCAAGGGCACCACAAACCTCAGTGAGCACCAAGCCCTCATGGGCTGGGAGAATTGTTCTGGTGGCTGCAAGCCCTGCCAGGTGTTCCCTTTCCCCAGCCAGCTGTGGGACAGCAAAGCTGCCACATCTGGACACTGATCTGGGTACTTGGGGCTTTCACGTGCCTTGCTCCAGGCTGGGAAGGACAACTGGCAATGTGGACACCTTTCAAAGTTCCCTGGCAAAGCAATTTCAGAGATACATTTTAAAAATATGGAAAAGTATTATCTAGAGATGTTTCACCTTAAAAATGGGGGAGGAGGGAAATGTGTCATGGGAGGCATCACCTAATTTGGGTTCAGAATTTCAAGCCACACTGAGTAAGTAGAGCCACATCTCTAAGTAGATCTGATATTTTGGTGGATTCTTGGTACAACTTGATTATTTCCAAATAACTTTCACATCATTTCTGTGGAAATAAATCTTGGATTTCCAAATAGAGAGAAATGTGTGATTCAGCCTCTCTGTTTCACTCTTTTATCAGAAGTGTCTTTTGCATTTTGCATTTAGATTGCAGTGTTCACCTGTATTTTATCACACTGTAGGAGATGTGGCACTGGACAATCAAATGAAGACCCAGACAGTTTCTGCATCCAGCTTTAATCGATTGTGATTACACTAAAATCTGACTCATGTATTTCCTGCTGAAGTTCTTTCTTCAGGATGTAGTTTTTAGGATTCTTTCCTAAATTTTATATTTTTTCCCCCTTGACAGGCAATGTCTTCATACAATGCTCACTCTTCAAGGGGTGATTTTTTAATATCAGCAGTCTTAAAATAAATAACACAACTTAAGGGCTAAACCCCTAGTCCTTTTTGATTGAAATCACTTATAGCTTACCGTTGAAGCCTCAATAAAAAGAACTTTTATTACAATACTTTTGGGAATGTAAAGCAAAACTGGAAGATTTACTGCTTTGCAAAGAAATGCATAAAACTTATTCCTCTCCTGTTCCATTTCCCTTCCTCTTTGGATCTTTCTGGTTCAATATTATGTCTGGATTTTTGGCTCAAATAAGTTATTCATTTTCAGCTTGCCATGTCCCTGATCATGCTAGAGTAACTTTCATTCTGTCTTGAGGCTCAGACACCCAGTCTAGTCCTACAATGTAAATGTTGCTATGGACAGGATTTGTCTTGTGGACTGAGATAAATAACTGTAGGTGTCTCAATATTTTAATGCTGAGCTCATATCATAATCAGTGGACATCTAGGGAGCCCAGTGAAACCGAAAAAGTACTTTTCTGCCAAACAGAGATGTCTCTTGGGGTTCATTCACATTTCTGACAAGCTTCATCATTGCCTGAGAAACTTCCCTGCTGAAGTGCAGCTTCACCAGACAAAGTTTTGGGAGAATCCTTCCCTTGACAGGCTCCTCTGAATTCCTTGAGGCCTCAATTATTTTAACAATGGAGCTCTCAGCATTTTCTGTCCCTAGATCTGCCAAGTTGCTTTAGGATTTATTTGTGTGGGGTTATCACTCAGCACATCAGGAATTTTGGAATTTCCTTGGAAAAACTTTTTTCTGCCAGTGCAATGTTTGTTTTATTTCTTGCCGTCATCTGACAATGCTGCTCACTTACCTTTTCTAATGAAAAGTTTGAAAATCACTTATTTTTCTCTTTTTCCTTCAAGAACTGTTTGCAGGTTCTCTGGAAGCTTACAGCACAGCACAGCAAACAGAAAGGTCCATGATATTTCTTGTCATTCTTGCCTGATACTGAAAGTGTTAGTGGAGAGGATTGGAAATATGACTCAGCAGTTGGCAGGTGAATGAATCAGAAGCAGTTTTACAAATATTCATTTGTCAGTCACAGCAATAATACTCCAATTTTACACTCTGTAGCCATGTGGGTTTCTGTGAATCCACACTGGAGGTACACACAGGAGACAAACCAGGCTTAGTGAGTGGAATAATGCATGAAATGGGGATTTTCTACATCCACTTGTCTAGAATTCAGCTGTCAACATGATTTATCTCTTTTTATCTCTAGCCTAATGGTGCTGTGTCATCCTTGAAGAAAAGCATCACTCTTTTCCCAGGAATAGCTGCCTTCTATTTTGGAGCGTGCTTGCTGCAGTTTTTTTCTATTCTGAGTGCCTGAAGTGACTCAAATCATGGAGGTAAATGCATTTGTGTTACTTCAGACTTAGAACTAAATCTGAAGTAACACAAATCTATCACACAATCCCAGAGTGGTTTGAGTTTGAAGGGACCTCAAAGCTCATATTGTTCTATCCCATGTCATGGGCAGGGACAACTTTCACTAAACCAGTCCATCCAACGTGGCCTTGGACACTTCCAGAGATGGAGCAGCTTCTCTGGGCAACATGCTCTAATAAAATGAGAATTAGGCATCCCTGTGAATTAGGACTCTCAGGCTGGACACAGATATAACAATTATCCTGAATGTGACCACAGAGTTTGCTTTTGCAATTTCCACTGGCATATAAACTGCTTGCAAAAATCTTGCTGCCAGGGCACGGATAAATAAACAAATAGCTTATTTATTTTCTGGTAGAAAGGAGAAACAAGGGACTTACACGTCATGATTTTTTCCCCCTTTTACTTCTTGCCCTTCAGCTGTTTCAGTGTTGCAAGTCACTGGAGCCAGCAGCAGCACAAAGCTCCATGTGGTAAACAGTGGGTCGAGAAATTGTGTTGATAAATAGAAATAAATGCAAGCACACAGGCTGAATACTAAGCAGAGGTTCCTGTTAGCATTTCAGTCTCTGCATAGGACAGTCACAAGATGTCCAGAATGGGACCCTAAACTTTTAACAAGGACACAGGGAATGAGATGTCAGTTCCTAAGACATCTGATGGCTCAACAAATTACCATCACAGGTAGGACTGGGCTGAGTAGAAATGTTATTTATAAAGTGTCGACAAATGATTTGGTTTCTCCATTCCCCCTTTGCAGTCAGTGGACATCTGAGCAACACAGTCAGAGCAGCCCAGCTTCACTCCACAACACCCTAAATTCAGTTCTGTGGCTCATCTGAGGACTCACATCCTGCTTTTGTCTGTTTTTCCCCTTGTCTGTGAAAGAAGCTGAAAACAGTGAGTTCATGAGATGGGAATTGTGAATAATTGAAATTTGGTGAATCCCACAAATCCCACCCAATCTTTAGCAACAGAAGAAATCACCCTGCAGATGTTACAACCTGCCATACACTTTGCTGTTCCTCATTGCCACAGGATTAGGACAGTTCACAGTGACTGATGCTCTGGCCCCCCACCCTTAAATCCTCACTGAGAGGCCCCAGCTTTAGGCATGAGAGCATTTGATTTCTGAAGCCCATCCTGTTCACAGGAATTAATTAATGCCACCTTTGGCAACACTTCCCTGTGACAAACATCTGGCTTCCAGAGTGTGAATCAAAGCTGTTTGTACTGCCTTATTGTACATGAGAGCTCTTCCAGGCAGGAGGGCTGGAGGACCTGCTAGTCACTCATGTTAATACTCCTAAATATTGCAGCAATCAGCCTCAGCAGTTTCAAAGTGTCTGAAATTTTACAGAGTAATGCTTCACTCAGGCAGTACCTAATTAAAACACATGCTGGAGGGGTTACTGTGGCTCCGCCAGGATTGCTTTTCTTATTTTCTCTGGTCTGGCTGACTATCAGTCAAAATCCCTTTCCAGAGCAGCTCTCTGCATCAGATTTCTTTAGCTCACAGCTTCTTTTTTTGCAGAAATAATGGCCTTGTTCACACTGCCTTAGATTAGGATGGTTCAGCCTTTTCCAGGCTGCACCTCCTGGGTAAGGATTGGAACCTCTCAGATGGGTCAGATGAAGTTAACAGGGGATCATCCATTGGCAATAAAAACAATTTGGCTTTTGGGGCCCATAAAATTAATTTCTAGCTTTGCCCCAGTGTTTCCATGGACACTGCAGAGAAGGTGGCAAAGTGGGTGCACTCAGCCTGTGGATTAACCAGGAAAACATCTCATAAAAAAATTTAAAGACACTCTTCTAAAATTCTACCACTCATTCATCTTGCAGAGCTGAAGCTGCCTTAGAGAAATTTCCTTCCAGCACTTTAAGGAAAAGATTTTTATGCTGGTTGCTCACCACTTTGCATTTCTAAACCATCTTTTCATGCATCTCCTATTTTTCTAGTCCAATGTGTACTGAGCTGCTGTGTCAGCACCCTTTGCAAGCAGCATTTTTGTGAGTTATGCTAGCAGGAAGGGGAGGAATCATTTCATGTTTATTTATCAGAGATATGGTAATAAAGCATTTCCTTTTGCTCAGAAATTGAGTTTCCTGGGTATTGCTTGTTTGTCAATAAGTGCTGCTTTACATCCTGAGGCATGGAAAGGAAAGGAAGAGATTATTGTCAGTGCTGAGGCAATTTACCCTTTAATGAAAACAGAGGTAGAGAGATTAAGCGAAAGACACCTGCAGTTGAAATGCTTCAGGGTGTGTAATTTTTGTCTTGTCTTCTTTTTTTAGGTGGAAAGCAAGCCAGACACTCTCTTTCCAGATAAGCTGATAGAGCACTTGACTAAATCTTGAGTTTCTTCCCAGAAAAAAACCCACAACAAAACCACATAAGACTGAAATTTTATATCTAAAATGGTCCAACTTCCTTTTGACTCCAAGAATAGGTACAGAAGGTATTTGACAGACTTAACAAAGGCCTTATTCATTTGAAATCTTTAAAACTGCTGGGTAAAGCATGTAAGGATGGATATTCCATAAATACCTGCAGCTGTCAATATTAGTGGCTGAATGGCAGACACACCCCACAGACCTTTCTTTCCAGCCACATAAAAAAAAATTCAGGATGCTAGTGAGATGTACAGATACAAGTCATGTCCTGAGAGCAGTGGCTCCTGCACACCAGCCTAGGAATCTCTGATAAGTGTGAGCATAAAATTCAGCTGGGCTACAAAACCATATCATCTCTATAGGGCTTGAATTAAAATCTGGATATTTGGATATTTTTTGAATTAAAAGTTGTTCAGGTGCTCCACAAGAATTCCAGGTCTTTCCATAAAAGGTATAAATCTTGAAATTCCCCTACATGGAGACATAAAGAACCAGCAGCAATGAAAGAAATCAACATTGTCTCTTACCATGCTAGCCTGTCTCTTCTGATCCAAATTGGGAAGAACTCCAATGTATTCTATATTATTTAAGGAAAAGAGATTCAAAGAGTTCCTGTCAGTGCCACAGGGAACTAATGTATTTAAAATCTAAGTTTGGGGATTTTCTGTACCTCATTGGAAAAATTCCTGAGCCTGACTGGGAAGTCAGCCCTGCTTTGAGCAGCAGTGAGAGTCGACATCTCCAGGGGTTTCTTCCAACCCAGGTTTATTTATGATTTTGTATTCCATTGCAATTCATTTTACATTTTTCCTTTGAGAAAAGTCTTTGTAGAAATCCTGGTGGGGCAAAAAGTGAAGTGTGATTATCATCAGTAGATTGTGGCCCTTGTCAGGTCTGGCTCCACCTGTGTGATTTACACCAGGAGCCAGGTATAGCATAGATGGATATCAATATCCTGCTTCCTCAAACACCTGGATTTGCTTTCCACACACCTTCCTCTCAAGGATGGTGTCAATCAAATGAAGCCAGGGAAAGTAGAGTGAATTTTACCTGAGTAAAATTAGGGTGAAAACAGAGTTCACAGAGCCACAGAGTGAAACACAGATAAAAATACTTGTACTGAAAGAAAGGAAAAGGCATTTATGGCACAGGGGCTTTCCCAGAGCTGAGTGAATCTCTAGAGAACACTGCCTGCTTAAGAGGATTCGTTCCCTTTTTTGGCATAGAACCACACCTGCCTTCTAACTTCTTCTACAAACAAAAAACCAACTCATTCCTTGACCCCTCTGTCCAGAGCAATCCTACTTCAAGCAGCAATCAGGATTAAAACAGGCAGCAGGCTTTATCCTCATGAGCCCAGTGGGGAAACCCTTTACAGAGCAAGACTTTAGGGTACATGTGTAAAGCCCAAAGCCAAGAAAAGGCAAATTTAGATACACCTGACTTCTGCATTTTGTTGATCAGCCACTGCAGTGGTGAATGCAGCAGAGGAGCCCCCCCAGCAGTTCCTCTGCCTCTATGGTGCTGGCTTCAAAAAGGCTCATTTCTGTCAGAATTTCCCCTCACTGATATCCAAGGGGACTCAGAGGAATATTTAGGAATGCACATTTCTCCTCTCTTTGTTCACAAGCCTATGACTTGACAGTGCTGGATTAGCAGTTGCACTTGATGTTCTTAGAGGTCTTTTCTAATTTAATTGATTCTATGATTCTAATGATTCTGATAGGTGATTTTCAAAATGCAAATGGTAGATTTTATCAAATTTTCCAAAGATTAGGATATAATACTCTGCATTCTCACGCTATGTGAGTCTCTCTGTGTAGGAAGCCCATGGGTTGCCATCCTCCCCTCACCTCTATCTTCCCATAAAACAAGACTTAGACTATCACACTTTCTAGAACATGTAGTTCCTATAATCATCAGAAACTAACAAAGTAGTAGGTATCTTGATTCTTGGATTCAGGAAAAGAACCAAAACCAAAACATATGAAGGAAAGACCACCTTGGTTTAATGTCAAGGGCACGAGAGCCAGGAATTCAAATCTCACACATTCCACTGCTGACATGTTTTAAGCTAAGTCTCTCTTCTTTGCTTCCCCTGCTTATAAAGTTGGAAAGAGCCAAAATGCTTCTGTTGTTACCATGAAATTCAGTATCAGTTTGCAAAGCATGGAAAGTGTGGTGTTTATATCCACAAACAATATTTTTGTGCTAGGATGGCAGGCAGGAAGCTCCCTTCCACTGCATGGTAGGTGCACCAGTTACTGAATTTATTGGAGATGAGCTAAAGGCAGCTCTGTGTGCCTCAGCTACACAATAATTGAATGCTGAAATCACAGGGTGCTGGCTCCTCACTTCATCTGACCTATGGACAACACTGTGGCACTAAAAGGGTCATGGGGACCAATTCTTGCTTTTCTTTCAGCCTGGAGAAGAGACAGTTCCAGGGAGATGTTAGAGCATTTTCCAGTACCTAAAAAGGCTGTAAGAGAGCTGGAGGAGGACTTTTTACAATGGTGTGGAGTGACAGGGCAAAGGGTAACAGCTTTAAACTGAAGAAGGGTTGATTTAGACTAGATATAAGAAAGAACTATTGTATGAGAGTGGCAAAACAGTGGCACAAATAATCCATCTGTGGAATTATTCAGTGTCAGGTTGGACTGGGTACTGAGCAGCTTGATGTGGTTGAAGATTCCCCTGCTTATTGCAGGGAGGTTATACCAGATGACCTTTAAAAAGTCACTTACAACCCAAAGTATTCTGTGATTCTTTTTCTTTCAGTCTCACCTTTGAATTTGCCATTTCCTGTACTCTTATGGCCAATGTGTTACAATAACTACTGTGAGTCAGACCCACTGGCATAAGGCCACCAGGATTAATGTAACCAAGTAATCCAATCTTAATGAGGTTTAAAAAGGAGCTTGACAGTAGTTCCAAAGCACTTTTTAGATGTATGGCTTGTCTGTGATTACTGAAGCATGCAAAGAATGTTATTAATAGGTCTGCAGTCAGGTGAATAGGTCTGGATTAATTTCATGTAGCAACAGGCAGTGGTGATTTAAGTTAGTGGAAACTTCAATGACAAATATGCTGATAAACTTTCCAAGAGCTTGAGGAAACACAGCCATGGAAAATCGATCAGAGTGAATGTGTTTAGTAAATGTTTGTATCTCAGATTCATCCTTTGAGCAGATCTACTCTGCTCATCTCAGTGGCACAAACCCCCACTGGCAAACAAACTCTCCCTGAAATCTGAAATTATGCACCTGTCTGCTCAGATGGGAGAAATAAATGGTTATGAAACCAAATTGTCTGCAATCAACACAAAATGCAGGTGTCACTGATTCCTGGATAGGTCTGTGTGAGCACAGCAGTTCCACAGCTCAAGGCAGTGACCCTTGGTAGTTTTGTTGTACAATTCTTAGTTCTTCAAGGCAGGAAACAGTAAACAAATGTTCCCTGACCACCTTCTCCAAATCCTTCAGGCTCCAGGCTTTCAGACACCATGGTGTTTGCAATATAGTCCATTTTAATGCTACAGAATACAACTGTGAAATGAAAATAGGGTAACATAGCAAATATTCCCTTATTTTTGTATTTGCCATGTCCTTTTGTAGTCCACTGGCTAGCAGACTGTCCTGTCCTTCTCTGATAGCTCAAGGTCCAAGATCAATAATTCTGGCTGTCTCAGAATTGAGGACATAATGACTGCCAGATTCATGTGTCTGAGTTAAAAGTTCAATGGCTGAAGACAGATTGTCACTACAAGCAATAGCAAAAACATTCATTTTGTAGAGGACATAAAAGCACATAAGTTGTTTTTTGTTTTGTTTGTTTTTTTTTTTTTTTTAATAATGACAAAAATACAGGCTTTTTTGTGAGCATCATCTAAAGCAGAAGAGAAATAATGTGCTATTGCTGAAGCAAGCCAGCTTTGCTGGAATTATTCTGCTTTCATAGCCAGTGAGAATATGGCTTCAGACTTTTAAAATGCTCGAGTTACTGAGCCAGACCTGGCCCTCACTGCATGCAAAAAAAGGCAGGAATTCTCACCAGCCTCTGTGGGGAAGCTCTGCTTAAAAGCTGAGTCCCAATCCTGTTTTCAAGGAATAAATGCCTCTCAGTCAGTGTCTTTTACACTGATAGTAAACTCTGCCTTCTCAGTGTCTGAGCTTAAATCTGGAGACTTAAGCAATTAATGAGGGAATGCTCATTAAGAGCCAAGGCATTAAGTCTCACATTAAGGAGATTTTGTACACCATCTGTGCTCTCATGTTAAAGAGGCACCAGGTCAGCTGCTGCTTTAAGCCCTGTAATTTGTTTATGGATTCATTAAGGTAGAACACAAAATGCAGTGATTAGTCTGCTCCCCATTTCCCTCCAGAATTATTATAACTCTTTTCAGCATCCCACAAGTTGTACCTTCACTTTTAGAACTGCAGATCATCTGAAGGAACCCATCAGAAACATTCCTATGGAATTTCCCATGAGGAAATGTCAACCTGTCAAAAGAAAATTGTATCATGGAAATATGTCAAGTTGATAAAACACCGTGTTAAAAAATCAGAATAGAACACTTCCATAGAAATATTCTCCTGTCAGTCTTTCAGGAGCAGCAGGGTGTGATTTCCATTTTAAATCAGCTTTTATTTTTACTTCATTTTCCATAAAAAAAAGAGAACAGATATCATAGAATCATAGATCATGGGATTTCAGAATGGCTTGGGTTGGAAGGGACCTTAAAGATCGTCCATGGGCAAGGACACCTTTCACTATCAGGTTACTCAGAACCACATCCTGCCTGGCCTTGAACACTTCCAGGGATGGGGCAATCATGATTAAACATTTTTAACGCCTCCCAAAAAAGTAACATCCAATGCAATTGTTGATTTAATTTCATGGGGAATTTTGTTTCTCTAGTACTCATTGAAAAATCAAATTTTTTTTCCCCCGTTCAGTATTTCAACTAAAAAAGAAAATCTATTTCCCTCTCAGGTTTTAATTAAAACATGTGTTTCCCAAATCAGAAGTGGAATGGTTAAAGTGCATGGTGGGAGGTGCTGAGGACTCAGTGTGTAGCTGTGGCAAGATATCCTAATTTAAGAAAAGGGGAAGATGATTCAAATTCTCCTTCACCGTTAAACTGGAGAGAACAGAAAAAAAGGTGTATTTTTCACCATAATTAGGTGCTCCCAGAAAGAGAAAGGAAAATGTAGAAACACAGGAATATTTATATTTAATAAGGAAGATCAGAGTAAGTATTGCAATAGCAAGGGCAAATTCGTGGAAGAAACAATTTGTGAAGGGTTTTAAGATACAAAGACCTGTAAATACCTTGGGATTCTGGGTTACTGCACAGAAATCTCCATGGACACAAACACCTTCACTTGATCAGGTATGGGCTGCTAGCAGGGCTACTCCAGTGGAATAACCAGCATAAAGTTCGGCTGATTTTAGCAATGAAGCAAGAGCACATGATTTAATCCTTGTGTAATTTGGCATATTTTACTTCTGAGTCTGGTTTGCTTTACCCATGGGGCTGCCATCATTTTCTCCTGGTGTGAGCCCTCCTGTCTGTGGGAAGCTGGGGATGACAGTCATGGAAACTTGTCATGTCCCAGGCCACGTCCCTCTCAATGGGAGCAGGGATGGGTCAGCTGCAAAGGCTAATGAATCGGAGTGGAACATCCTACTGACACAACTATATTGTTTCCATGTCCAGAATTAGCTTAGTTGAGACTAGACTGAATATCTCAGCCTTGGCAGAACATAGATATTTCCCAGGAGACAGATCCATAATCTATCTGCTGTCAACTATCACAAAAATATGTTATTGCTTTCCATATAGGATCAGGAGCAACAGCAGTATTCTACAGATTCTCTGGCATTTCTCCTTCCCAGATTCAGAGTGTATTTGAGGCTACGCTGATTTTTTGGCTCACTTATTTTGTTTTGTGGTGGTGAGTGAAAGTGTGGGAGAAATTGAAAATGGAAGAGATCTCCTCCAAGACTGAGGGGCTGGAATCTTTCAGTAAGAAAACCAGGGAATGGAACTGCTGGAATTTCTTGAGCAGATTGTCCCATAGAAAGAGATGGATGGCACACAGGAATTTATCCTGGGATTTTACACAGCTTGGTTTGACTGAATTGACAGAGCCCTGGAGACACAAATAGTCATGTTCTTTATAGCTGCTGCCCAGGTGACTGTGAGAAAATCACCATAGCACAGCCTGAAGGAGATAAATGCATGGATTCCTGGTTTAGCAAGAGAAAAAGATGGCAAACATCAGAAAAGATGCAGTACACAATAAGAAAATCTGGATTTTCCAAGACTTAGGAGTCACATATTCATGAAGGCCTCATGCCACCTTCCTAAATAATGCCTGTTATGCTTTCCAGAGATAGAAATTCTAGTTTGCCTATTTGGTTACTGCACTTCAGCAGCATCAGCTTGGATTTCACTGACCTCAGCTTGTTGCCTGTCCTGCACACAAGAGCAGATAGATCTTCAAAGATCCTAAAGAGGGATTCAGTATATTCTAATTCAGTGTATATCTCTCCTATGGAAACCAAGTAATAATGAACAACTGGTATTTCAGTTTTCAAAAGTGCCCTGCTTCTAACTGAGGTGAAAGGTTTTCTTTGAAGCAGAGTTTCATTTTAGGCTATGAACCAAGGCAGACCCAGGAGAGCATGGATGTGAGATTTGATGGGAGATGGATCTGATGAGCTGCAGGTCTCTGAGCTTGTGTCTGTTCCCTTTATAGCCACGGGACAGAAACAGAGTCCTGAGAGCACTGAGGGGCTTTACCAGCCACTCCTGTGGGCACCACCTGCATTTGTGTTCAGTCCTGGTCCTTCAGCTTTGACCTGAGTCATGCTGGATGAATCTCTGCCTTTTGCCAGTCCCAGCTGTGTTTGGACAGGGACACCACTGGTCTGGACTGACACCTCCCAGCGTCACCTGGGACTGCCTTGTCACCATGGGCCAGCATGGCAGGGACAGGATTATCCACACCTGCTCCAGCCTTGACTAAGACTAAGACTAAGACTAAGACTAAGACTAAGACTAAGACTAAGACTAAGACTAA
>VXBI01008137.1:2016928-2034206 GCA_013397375.1 Toxostoma redivivum | reverse complement strand
GGGGGAGGGGGTGTAAATTCCCCATTAAAAAAAAAAAAAAAAAAAAGAAGAAAAAAAAAAAGAGGCTTCTGGCTTTCTTAGCAGACACCTGTTTTTCAAACCAAGACAAAAACTAAGACTTCCTGCCTTAACCTTGGACTTATCACCATGAGCTTACCTGAGGGTTTTGGAGTTTAGGCTGAAGCTCAGTGCCATCCCTGAGCTGGCCTCCCTTTGGGGTGCTGCAGGATCAGGGCCAGGGGGGTCCTGGTGCTGCTGTCTGGTTTATCACCCTCAGCTCCTGGCTCCCTCTGCCTTGGGAAGCAGCTGCTCCCTGCCGTGGGCATTTTAGATCTGTCTGCTACAAACTGCAGCTGCACCAGCGAGGAAAATCACAAAAACTGCCAAACCCTCCCCAAAACGGGGAGCAATTTTTCATTACTTGGGATCTGGCTTAAATAGCATCTCATAGCTCCAAGTCCCTGAGACGACCAATCCCACCAGCCAGAACCTCCGCTGTGGGGAGAGAGAGGCACTTATAAATGAAGGAAATAAAAATGATCTTGTGCTACTGCAGGGTAGCAGTGATGACAAAATTGTGGAACAGTTTGGAGAGGGGCATATATTCAATGACTGATTAGAGCTTTCCCTCTGAAGTATTTTTATAAATCTAACTGATAAACTTTTGTCCTTTAAGCCAAACATTACTCTACCAGTAGGTTAAAAGAGAAGTTAAACACACAGCTATTATTAACAGGTATTTTTCCTCCTCTCTTACTTCAGCCAGGAGACATCACCTGAATAAACTCAGGCTGATCACATTTGGATATCCTTATACAGACAGCAAAAGCAAAAAGTCAGTTTGAGAGGGGACCATAATTCCTTTATTCCAAGAAACAACTGTTTAGTTCTGTAACAAAATGAATGAAACTTGAATTTCTTGGCACTTACTGGAAGAAGAGATTATGGTCTCTAATTGTTTGAGGTTGTTTTTTTTTTTCTTTAAAGACTGAACTGATGATAAGCTGAAGAATATTTGCCAAATCAGCTTGAACCATGGCAGCAAGTAGCATTTTCCAGATTAAATCCCAAAGCATTTAAAGTATATGGTCAAAAGATCCATTTATATCAACCCCCTGAAAGTTGTGCACCTGATTAGCTTTTAGGTGATATTTGGGACATGTGAAATGGCAGAAACAGGCAGAAAAAAGATCTACCTGTGTTGGTTGTTTTTCCCTCACCTCAGTTGATTTAGGAATCTGGTTTGTTGAGTTGTAACAGCTCTGTGAAGGTGCAACTGAACTGATATGAGGAAATGAAAAGTGAGGGAGCACAAAGCATCCTTACTGCTGCAGAAAATGCCATTAGAACCAGGACTTCTGCTTGGATGAAACTATCACACTCTGAAATACTGATCACAATGAGAGTTACTGAGGACCCAGCAGGCAGTGAAACAAATTTAAAAAAAAAACCAAAACAACAAAAAAACCCCAAAAAAAACCAACCAAAAAACCCACCAAAACAAAAAACCAAAAAAAAAAAGTATTTTTTTTTTCTCCTGCTTCCATTGTGCATTGTAAATCAGGCTTTGCATTCATTGCTGGATAGCCTATAAAAGGCTTTTTAAAAGACTTAATATCTAACAAATAAAAACCCAAAAAACAACTACTGCCAAGTCTCATTCATTAGGCTAAGCTTATCTTGACTCTAATTATTGTTATTGGGCACAGCAAGCTAAACCAGCCCTGGACTTTAACACTCTCTGTTTCTTGGGCAGTTTCTGGTAAACACTCAAATCAGAAGTGCTTTTTAAAATTGATCTTGTCAGTGCTAAATTTTCAGAAACCATGAAAGTCTTTTAAAGGCAGGATTTGAAGATGCTTATTTACAAGTTTCTCCATGTGTTTAAAGGGAATTTCTGTTTTTCTTGCACCAAGTGTTGAGGACTCTCTCCATAACCAGTCAGGGGAAAAAAAAAAAAGAAAAAGTAAAATTGGAGGGGTCTGAGAGTTTTCTTCAGTAAGTTTCTTTCCAGTGGTTTTGTTACAGAATCTGGAGAAACAACTGAAGTGTTTGGGTACTCATAGTGCAGGGTATGAGTTGACATCACTGAACTGTGGTGTGGCATGAAATTCATGTTCTCTTCCACAGGGGTGGGTAGCACAAAGTTATCAGAGAATTTCTGTAATTAATCATGAGTCACTGATGGATTTGCACAGTGTGCAGCCAGGAAGAAGCAGAAAGCTTATTTGATCAGCTTTTCAGAGTTTGTAATGGAAATATAATAGCCATGAAATTTTGAGGAGATTTAGGGAGATTTTGTTTGTTGGATTTTTTTTTCATCCAGGATATTCATGCCTTGACTCGATGCTGCTCTTCTATCGTAACAACCCTTTCCAGCCTGGTGACAGCACCCACTGTCTCTCCATTACAAAAATAATAATTCATATCATCTTCCTGCTTGCCCAGCTAGCAGAACACACATTCACACTTCCTGTTTGAGACTGCAGCACTAAGTCATCTGTTTCATAAGACAGCTCTCCTTTAAAAATAGCAGAGTGTGTTTGGGAACACTGCCTGCCTGTCCCTGCCATAGGATCCTCCCTCACCACTGCGTTTCCCATTGTGTCAGCACGAGGCTTTTTGACCCTGAAGGTGGAGCCAAACTTTCAAATTCTTCCTTGAAATCCCGGCAGCTGCAGGACCCTCATGGTGAGTGCTTTAGTCGGTTTATTTTTAGAAAGGCAGCTTTAAACAGTCTAAATCTGTCCTTCCTCCTTTGCCCAGGAGCAGCTCGAGGTAAATTCTGTGAAGTAAAGGAAGCTGAAGATCCTAAACCAGTGTGTGCAGCAGCACATCCAAGCATCACAGCTCCTTTCCAGCTCCAGTCAGAGTCACATACTGCTTTTCTTGCTGATTTTATCCATAGGATGTTTCACCACTGTGGTGACAGTAGCACAAAATAAAATTAGGCAGAAAAATAACACCTTTTACCTTGGTTTCACCAGGAGTGAAGTCAGGCTGTTTTCAGCTGAGCATCAGGAGAGAGCCCAACACAAGGAATGAAGAATGAGCCCCAACACAAGGAATGAGCTCTCTGAAGAGCTGAAGCAAAGCAGAGAACTGTCAGGATGGTTCAGGCACACAGCTGTGCCCCAGATGTTGCTCCAATTACCTTACAAGCCAAGCACTGTGCAAAGCTTGAAGTGGAAACCTTAATAGACCTTGAAGTCAGGGGAATTTTTTCCCTCCTGGATATTTAATTCTAGAGAGAATCCAAGGGGATAATCCTCTGCCTCCCCTTGCCATGTGAGACTCAGACATCCACCCCCAGGGATCCTCTGGGCTCTGAACCCTATTTTTGTGGCAGCATTTAACTACTACCCAAAAGTGCTTGAATTGAGAGGAGAAAGTGTTTCTGCTGTGTTCTTCTCTTCAGATTTTCTATTGGTCATAAAACAGTGCCAAGTTGGAATAATCTCAATGTCCCAACACTTATCCCAACTTTGGATCTGTCCCTATTTCAATAAATTATGCCCTCTATCAGTAGGCTGATCTTTTAAACTAAACAATCTTCCCAATCCTGTGGATTAAAAAACAAGTGATATCTTTCTAGTTTCTTTCATAGTTTCATAAGTCTTTCAGCTCTAAATTAGGCAGATTAAATCAAGATATTTGTTTGTACTTGCTAAACCACAAAGCTCACTGTCAGCTCAGAATGCTCAGTTTGAAAGTCTAATCAAGCCTGATGTTTTTACAAGACACTTCACACGAGATTCTTGGAAAGGCGTTCCTCAATCCAGTGGATTATTGAATTAATTGTCAGGAGCAATGCCATTGCTGTGCACAGATGGGAAAGCAAAATAGCTCAGTTACTTGGAACCCAGACAGACCCCTGAGGATATTAATGTCACCAAGTCCATGAAGGGATTATATGGATCAATAGAAATAGAAACAGTCAGTGTCGTGCTGAAAAAGACAAAGAAGGTCAAGCATAACTTGATCAGGGCAATACAGAGAAACAGAGTGTGAAGGGAATTGTAACACGTTCATCAACAGTGAACAAATACCCTCAGATGAGTGATTTATTCTCCAGTTTCTCTTTGTGAATTGCCCTGGTCCAACAGTTTCTTCTCATTTCTCTTCTCCCCTTCCCACCACCCTGAAGTTCCTATCAAAACTTTAGAAAGTTCCACCCAGCCTTTGACCTGCACCCCAGCAGTTTGTGCCAGAATGTGATATATGGCATGGAGGAACCAGCCTGTTCTGAGAGGCCCTGGCAGGTTTCTGTGTCCCCTTGGAAGAGGATGGCTCTTCACATGAGTTATCCTTGGATTGCAAAGAGCCACGTTTACAATCTGAAAGGAGAAATTAGCACTAAATAGTCTTTTCTGAGTAAGGAGCTTTTCTGCTCCTAAGAACCAGGCTTAATTGAGGAACAAGCAGTTATTTTCTGTTCCAAGCCACCAGAACCTGCTGGAGAGGGAGGTGTTCTTGTGTGTGATGTTTTCTGTCACTTATTGTGGGTTTACTTGGCCCTTACTACTCCCAGAATTACAGGTACTTTGGGTTGGAAGGGACCTAAAAGATCAGACAGTTCCAATCCCTCTGCCATGGGCAGGAACACCAGGATGGGATTTTTTGTTTGTTGTTGTTTTGTTTTGGTTTTTTTGGTTGGTTTTTTTTTTTTTTTTGCCAGGGTTGTTTTGCAATATTCATTGAAAATAAGCTGTCCAACACTTTTTTAGTTATTGACACTGCTCTGGGCATCAGTGGGGAAAACAATAGCCCTATTCAGGCACCTGTAGATAACCCCTTGCTCTATAGCTGTAGGTAATCCCCTGCAGCACTGGCTTCCATCAGCAGAGTGCTGTGTCTGTGGTGGCCTCCACACTTGCTGTAGCATCCAGAGCGCCCCATGGTTGGTGAAGAATTTGGACCAGCAGTGACCCCAAGTTGACACCAGACAGGAGATTTTGCTCTCCTTGTCCTGCCCCACCTGCCTTTGTGGAGGGTAAATGCTCAGAGCAGTCCCAGAGGAGCTCCCAGCTCCTGTCCTGCTGTGCTTTCCCTGCACTCAGAAAGGCAGGAATGTCATACAATTTAAAGAGCTGGCAGTTCTTGGCCTCGTTGGACAGGCCAGATTGGCTGCTAATCAAACCTGAGCCTGGTGCAGGATTATTGCAGCAGATCTCCTGACAAATTTCCCTCCAGGGTGCTGCCAGGGTCCTGCAGTGATAATACCAACAACAGCAGCCAGTCCATGTGTGAGTGCCTATGGCAGCCTCATTTTGCCTCCTCCCAGAGAGCTTTTCCCTGTTGTGAATGTGTTTATGAAACCAGGATGTTGTTTCCTGGGTATTGAGTCTTTATATTTCCAAGAGCTGTGACTGACTGGGAGAAGAGCTGTCATTTCTCTGTTACTGCCAGCTTGTTCAGACACACACATCCCCACACAATCCTCTCTCCTGGGCAGTGGTACAGCTGTTCTTTTATATCTGATAATTGTTTTATTGTTTTTATTCAGCAAACATGGAAACTGTGTGGCTGAAAATAAGCAAAAAGCTAAAGGAGTGGATGGCAGAAAAAATAAATATTTTACTAAAAGGTTCTTAGATGGTGTTGGCTGATTAAAGGATAAATCAGCAGCAGCACACCTTGGTGACACAGGAGTGTGAGTACAAGTCCCTGGCCTAAATCTGACAGGAGAGTGATTTGAATTGCAGTCCCAAAGTTCCTGGGATGAACAGTGAACTATTGCTCCCTCAGTCAGACCCTTACTTGACCAGCCATTACAGCCCTGTTGAAATGCTGTGCTCATTTCCATAAAACATTTAGTTTTAGTTTTGAAGGGAAAAATTAAATTCCCAGGTTTTTTTTAATCAAATCTTTTTAGGATCACATTAGTATCTCTCAGAGCAATCGCTTCCATTTCTCAATCTAATTTATTTTCTGGTGTTGTTTACCAAATAAGAAGGGTTCTGATATGATTTGGTCCTGTATATAAATACTATCAAAGCTGCAGCACAAACCAAAATCCTGCAAATAGATATGTAAATGTACCAGAAATGGCTTCTTTCCTGCAGTTAAGAGGCAATAAGTGACAATTCATCACTCTCTCCTCATTGAACTTCTGACAGGTTAACAAAACTTCTGGGACACTGTGGAATCCAGAAAGAAGGCAGTGAAATAAAACAGCTTTTGAAGTGGTCAAAGGAGCACAAGTCTGATGAGGAACAGCTGAGGGAACTGGGAGGGCTCATCCTAGAGGAAAGGAGGCTCAGGAGAGACCTTGTAGTTCTCCAAAACTCCCTGACAGGAAGTTTCTTCTCCCAGATAATCAGTGAAAGGATGAGAGGAAACAGCCTCAAGCTGTGCCATGAGAGGTTGAGTTGGATATAAGGAAAAATTCCCTCACAGAAAGGGTTGTCAAGACCTGGAAGAGGCTGCCCAGGGAAGTGATGGAGTCACCAGCACTGAAAGTGTTCAAAAGACGTGTGGATGTGGCAGGTGAAGATATGGTTTAGTGGTGAAAGGTTGGACTTGGTGATCATCATTGTAAAGAGAGGATATGGGAGACAACTGGCTCAGATTCCACACCCACCCACAACAGTAGTATTTTGCTGCCTCAGTGTCAACAGTTGACAAGCCTAAATTGTGAAGTGCTTCAGGAATGGTGAAAAAGTTGAGATTGTTATGCTGAGAAAAACCTTTATTCCCCTGCAGGAATGATGCATAAGCCAAAGGTTAGAACATTTTATTTCAGGGTGAGCACAGAACATAGAAATCAGACTTTTAGCAATACTAAAAATAAGTAGACTTATTAATAAGGAGAATCTTTAAACAGCAGAGTAGATCGAGTACATATTGTTTTTATTTTTGATCCTTTTATCTATGAAAATGCAAGAGATGTTCAGCAAATATTTACTCCTGGTTTTAAATAAACCCTGGTTTATCCTGATATTCCTGCCATGTTTGCTTTGTGCAAACAGTGCAGAGAATGAATTTATTTGTCAGATCACATCTGTGAGATATTCCAAGTCTGCACTTTCTGTACAAGCATTTTTTTCCATAGGTTTGAACACAGGCATCAGAGTTCAGGATGTCTTGGGGAGCTGCTCTGCATTTTGGTTCCTTGCACCAAGAACAGAGCTTTTAGCATGTCTTTTCCTTAGGGAATAATTCTGCTTACAAATTTCAAATATGCTCTCTGCAAACACACTTGAGCACTAACCCAAATTGTTTTGTTCCCACAAGCACAGCAGATGATTTTATCTTTCTCTTTGACATTGGACTGTCCAATTAGCCCCTCCTTTTTCACAGCTACTCTATGTTACCTCAGTACCTCCTAGCAGCAGATAGTTATAGAAGCAAGAAATAGTTAATTACATGGCATCTGACACACAGAAAATGTAGAACCTGGAAAACACTATTAAAAAATATGCCAGGTCAGGCATTCAGACTGTTCAACTTCAGATCAATCAAATTACAATTTATCCAGCAAGGAAAACTTGCCACAAACTTCAGTTCAAGCTGAATCTCCTGCTCACTAGGCACTCCATGCTTCAAACTAGGCTTAATCACAGCTTCTTTTCCCCTCTGTACACCACTATGGAAATTGGATATTTAAATCAGCTTCACCTGGCAAGAATAGCTAGGACTGGGCTGAATTTCAAAAGTTGCCAGCCAGAAGGCACTGGGAGACTTCTCTACTCATTGCCAGAAGGAGCAGCAAGATCCTTTGGAAGATTTAAAATTCCCAAGGGGGTACTAGGTCAGGCATAGAGACAAGTTTTGAAGAACTGGACTAAATCTCATAATTTTCTAAGGTTTGTGGACACCAGGCAATAGGATGGACAAGGTAAGAGGGTTCCTCAGAGGACAATATACTTTGGGTGCTAAAATTTAATTAGCATTTATCACCAAAGGAACATTTTAATGAGACCCTGAATTGACCTTGTTCTTTCCTTGAGAGGAATAGTGGAAGAGAAAGCCTCAAATATATTTTTTATCCATGATGCAAAATTGTCTCTTGTTACGAAAGAAACCAGCACTGCTAGACCAGATATTGGCTGCTCCCATCAGGGAATCAGCCTGCACTCTGTGCCACTCTGGTAAGGGCTTGGACTGCATTCCTGGCATCCACTTTTGGGAAAAAAATGAAGGAATGAGCCAAATATCCTCTCCATGTCCTCATCTCAAATGTGGAATAGGGTCAGTGTGTAGACCACAGGCCTGGTCATGGAAAGGAAGATGATTTTCTGTGACAAGCATCAAAAGTTTGGGCATTGCTGTCCTGCCTTCATCTGTCCTCATTATCACACATCATTTTATCTATACCCAAGAAAGTGGCAGGAAATCTTCAACAGCACCAGGACCAACATGAATTCCTGAAAAAATTCACTAATATCCTGTGTAACAGCAATCCTTTACTGACAGGCATTTCCAAGTTCTGACATTTAACCTGTTCTTCATTTGTGATATGTGTCCCTTAGGTACTTTTTTCAATCAGAATATCACTTAGAATCCACTTAGCACCCTGAAATCTGTTGATTATACCACATGGCTGTATTTATAAACCACACCTGCAACAGTAACTTGATAAAGAAACCATGGAGATTGTCTACCCAGTCCTTGCTGGTGTATTAAGTCCTAGCACAGACAGTGTGTGGCACCACTTTTTCTCTTCTTTCTTTGCAGTTTAAATGTCAGACACTCAATTAAGGTGATTTAAAAAGTGTCAGTGTGTGAGATTCACCAGGCCAGATGACCACAGTGCCATTTGAGCTTTTTGCCTGGTTTTTCTGCATAGATAATGGGAAGGGAAGAGCTGCTTGCTGGGCATTATTCATCTTGCCCTAAATAGACTTTTCAAACCTGACAGGTGACTTGTGCCCTAAGAACTCCCATTTCTCTGAAATGACAGATGAAGCACCAGGTAATGTTCTCAGCTGTGGTATCCACAGCCTTGCCCATTGCATCTGTGGGCTTACAGTGTGTGCTTACAGCCCCTGGGCTGGAGGAGCTCATTTATTTTGGTGCATGGCTGTCAATGAGGGGAGTCTGGAATAATTTGAATTCCCTGCCATTTGCCCTGGGATAAGAACAAATGCACAGACACTCAGATGACTCTGATAACCTATTAAGCCTCGACAGCTTGATGGCATTTTTAAGTCCTCAGGGCAGTCAGAAGAAGGGAATATGAGGAAAGGTCTTGTGTTCTGTATTCTGTTCAGCAAGGCTCTCTGTGAGCTGTGGGGAACAAAAGCACAGTGTCAGCCAGCAAGGTAAAAAAACACGTTTGCAGCTGTTATTCCTTGCCCCAACTCACACACCTACTGAAAAACATATTTGGCCTTTCTCCAGAAAATAACAACATCCCCCCTGATAATCTTAAATAGGGAGATATATGAATGTGTACTGGAGATAAAAAACACTTTTATCAACACCTCTGTGGGCTGTAAAGGTGCTATGTGAGCTGAGAGCTGGGCTCCATCACAGAAGGTGCTTGTTGGACAGCAGGCAGTGAGGAATCTGGTAATGATTCTGTTCTGACCTCCAGGCTGTCAGGAAAATATGTTTGTGAGGTTTCCCAGGAATTTCTTGTACAAATCTTGAGGTGCTGAACACCATTTTCCTAAGAACATCTTGCCACGTGTAGTGTGCAAACTAAAAGTTAACCAATAAACAAGGGGAGGGAAGATTCAGTGAACTTTGCAATGATTGCTGAGTGTGAAGATGGGTTTATAAAATGTCATGAACTTCTGCTGCTTTAATTCTCTCCTCCCTGCCTGGAAGAAGCCTCCAGCCTGACCTCCTGCTTGAAGGAAACAAAACCACAAACATTGGATTGAATCAGGTGAGGGGAATTTTGGATGCTGGGCCAAGGATGGAAACCTGACAGCTTCTCTGAGCAACCAATTCCTCTGCTCCCTTCCATGCTGAAAATGTCACACTCAGTGTCCAGCCTGAGCTGCCCAAGCTGCAACTTGAGGTTGTTGCCTTTTGTTATCTCCACTGCCAGTGGTGGGAAGAGTTTGACTCTCATATCTCACTTTCAGTGTCAGAGCTCTCCTCCTAATTTGTTTTTTTGCTGCCAGTCACAGCATCTCAAATTCTTTCCACACTCCTCCACCAGGGATATCTGGAGGATGTGATACTGCTGAGGGGGGTGATCCTGTGCCAACAGCAGAGCTAACATGGATTATTAAGAAATAATAAATGCAAAATATTTAATTTTATATTTATAAACTAATTAATTAAGTTGGCAGATGGACAAAGCACTGTTGGCCTAAGAAACTGCATTGTGAGGATGACTTGGACTTGCTGTACAGGAGCTGGAATAACCCTTCAGCAAGAGACCAGGTCAAGTTCCCAATTTAAGGTTTTGAGAAGAAAACTATTAATTAATTTAAATACCAGACCTTTAAAAAGAGCTTTGTCAGTGCTATTCTCTCCTTATTCTTACAATTTTAAGTAACCTTTACCAAAAGTCACCTCAGATTGTGAGAGCTTATATAACTGAATATCCAGATCCTACTCTGTTCTTGCAGAAATATCCCAACTACGACTTAAATTTGCTTGGAGTTGCACCCTGTGTACTCTACATCCCATCAACAAAAAATTATCTCTGTCTGCAAGTCCTGGGCTCACTCCCACAATATTTTTCAGTCTGCTGATGGAATCTCCCCTACACTTGTGCATCCTCCTGTCCAGATTTACTCTATTAAAGCCTAATGGGTCCAAAGATAATGGGATTTCATGTGCTGATCACATCCACCTCACTGGAGTCCCTGCTGTTCTACTTTGCAGGATTTATGTCCCTCTCTGCTTCTTATCACTTAATTTCTTTCTAAGACAGGGACACCTGCCAGGAACAAGCAGGTGAGATGCCATTAGATTCACAAAATGCCCTCTGCTGATATAACAGGTTACTCAGTAATTATACTGACTGAAATTTCCACCAAAAAAATAAAAGCCATGTGGACATTTGATAATAGAGTTTTCTGTAGTCAGTTATTTGTTGGTTTGTTTTTCTTTTTTACCCTGTTACACCAACATGATCTCATGGAAACTTTCCTGAAAAATTGCATTTTCAACACAGCAACATTAATTTTTCAATAGCACTCTCAGGAGTGGGAAACAGAAGCCACTCACACAAAATTCTTTCAGCTGCAGACTTCCACAAAGACATTCCCATGCAAAGTGGGCTCCACCAAGCCAAGAATGACAACTTGGAATAATCCATATATTTTCTAAGACCCACAGGTGGGGAAAGATGACCAGAGACAGCTGCTGGCTTTGACAGGATTTCCTTGGAGTTTCTCACATTGAACTCACCTGAGCCCTGCAGCCAACACCAGTGTGGTTCCAGCTCCCCTGTCCAGCTCAGGGCTGGAGTGGCTGTGTGCTGAATAAGGTATTGGTATTTGGTCCTAATTGACCATCTCCAGGGACAGGAATGCTGCTTGGGAGCTGGGGGAGAAAATCAAGCACTCACTCTGTGCAAGCAAAATGAGACATCTGTTTATTGTCCCTTAAGGTTGCTGTCCCAAAGGAATTTTTCTCCTCTGGTACATTGTTCCACCAGTCTTTCCCAGGGCACCCAGCTTTGCTCTGCAAGAGCACCAGGCAGTCTCTCAATGAAGAGCTTTGCCAAGTCCCGTTCCCTGCACTGCTGTTCTGATCCCCACACCTTGCTAAAACCAGCTGGTCAGACACCTTTGATGCACAGCAGAGTACTTCAGACCCACTTGATCCCCCAAATCAGGGCAAACTGATAACACAACACCCTGGTGGGATGCAGGGCCTGCCCTCAGCAGATGCCCCAGGAATAACCAAGAGGAACCAAATGTTCTCTGGAGCTGAGCAGGGAACAGATGCTGGTGAAGACAGAGTCAGCTGGGGGCTCCTGGTCTCTGTGTCACACAAATTATGCTGGGTGGAAAATTTCCTCTCTAAGAACAGACAGATCTCTGGGCAAAAGTCTTTTCTGCCACTGCCCACATGAGAACAGGAGGGTTCTGAGTGTTGAACTCCTCCAGTCTCATGTGCAGTTTGATGGTGATGGGCAGAGCTCACTTGAGCACCCATTTGAAGCACTGACTGGAAAAATTGGGAAGGCAGAATCTTTTTACTCTTGGTTTTACTGCCTAATGAGACCATCTGCAAAATAAACTTAGTGCTGAAGTTCAGTGAAGGAAGAATAGCCTTTTAAAATCTGAGATCTTTGCTTGTGGCTGAAAAACACACTAATATCAATTAAAGGAATAGTAGGAAAAAAGGAAAAGTACAAATCTGTTGTTGCTTTTTTGCATCTGCATCTTGTCTGGGCTTCAGAGGCTTCATGGATGTTTTATTCTAGCAGGTAAAATAAAGAGACAGGGAACCTAGTCCATTTTTAACTCTCTAAAAAGCATCACCAGCACACAAAGCATGCATCCCTACCACTGTCACCAGGTGGAGTCCATCCCAGAGTTCACCAATTTCAACTTTGCTTAAATATTACCTGGCCCAAGCCCTTAAATACCTCTCTGTAGTCTTTAAACAAAATCCCCTCAAACCTTTAAATCCACAGCAGATTCTTCCACAGCATTGCAAACAAAACCCGAGGATAAAGAGTGGCATTACAGTGAAGACTTTCTTCCTGGAGTCTGGCACTCCTTCCCTCATTGCTATTCCTCCTCCAGGAGGGCTGAAGGGCTCTGAGGAGGCACTGGAGCCTTTCTCAGGAGCACTGCATGGATTTTGTAAAGGGCCAGCATGACCCAGACAGACAAAGCAGACATGGAAGAGGTAAGGAAAGATTCCTGAGTGAGTAAGGGATTTTATTCTGTACTTGGGACTGTCCAAGTCTCTTGAATTTCTGAAGTTTTCCTCCAGCACCACCACTTCACACGGACTCATGGTCCATGGTCCCTTCTTCTCACTTTTAGTGTTTTCATGTTTGTCTTCAGGCAAAGACAGGTATTTGTAAAGGGAACAGAAAAGCAATCATCCCTGCAGAGGTTTGAGCTTCCTCACCCATTTTGATAGAATTTTCAGAGCACAGGCTGTGCTTGTAGCTGGGGATCTCGAGCAGCAGCCACATCTCCCTGAGGGCAGGGACAGCTTCATTTCCTCCTGGTGCAAAGATCACAGAAGCTGGGGGCATGGGAACAACTTAATCTGCCCCATTTGCTCTTGGAAGACAGCTGGTCCTGTCACACTCAGGAAGGCACCATCAGTAGAACAGATATTTTTTAAATTAATACATGTTCTATGAAAATGCACCATTAGAAAAAACCTGAAACATCCCAAGATGCTAGACTGATTTACCAAAAATCTTGTGTTTATTTACATTCCCATATATATATATGACTTTTTTTTTTGCCAAATTCTAGTTATAGGGATAATTTTAAAGCACCCATCTGCATTTCCATTGAGAAACCTGGGAAAATCAGTGTGAAACGACAGGATATTCCTCAGTGACTGACACTTCCTTGTGCATTAAATCAATGAATTAAATAGCTTCAGAAAATAGTTCTTCATGAAGGAAGACGAGAAAATGAGAAGTAGAAGATAAAATAAATTAAGGGAAACATGTCCCCCATTTCCAAATGTGTTGAGTCAGGCTGGGATGGAGTTAGCCATCACATACATAGATCAATATTGTGTGTATTCCAGTTTATTGGATTAATAAAGTTATAAAATTTCCCGAATTTCCTTATAAGCCTTCACAGAAAGATCAGAAATGTCATAAAATGTAATAAAATACAGAATATAAATTGACCAGGGGCTCATAATGATTTATAATAATTTAAACTGGAAATAAACCTCTGATGCCTCCAGTGCAACCTCCCATTGAAAGTGAGTTGGGTTCAAATTTAGAAGAGACTGCCCAAAATATTTCCCAGCTGAGTTTTGAGTATCTCAAAGGATGGAGATCGATTTTCCTGTTTCATTTCCAGCTGGCTCCCTTTCCTCCCAGCAGATGCCTGACACTCCTGATTTCCAAGGCAGGAATTTATCAATGCAGTTTGTTTCTTTTCAGGCAAAGAAACTTTGGGCACTCAGGTGTGGACAAAGCTTGGTCTCAGAACTGGAACTGTTCACAGCCCTGTTACTGAGCTTCTCCTACATTTTCTTCTCCAAAGATCTCCAAACCCTCCACTAATATGCAGACTATAAACACAGATTGCTGTCTAACCAGCCATGGCTCTCCTTGGAAAGCAATTCCATTTCCTTCCCTGTTTCCATAGCAGGAATCAGAAGACAAAATCCATCTACCAGAAATGATCCATAACCTCAGAAGTCCCAGTTAGTATTTTTGACTCTTGGGTTTCTGTCCCAATCTCCAGACAGCATTTCCCATGTAAAAGACCTGCAAAAATCCCAAATCCAATATATTTAAGGCACTTAAAGAAGAGCTTAAAACCTTTGTTTAATCAGAAATTGTAACCTGAAATAATACATAAAATAGTCTGCCCACACTGTTGGAATAAAGCAATGGATCCTGCCTCACTGTATAGAATTTGGACTTACCTACCAGTCAGTTAAGCTTATTTTATGATAAGAACATGAAAAATATGACAGAAAATCTCAGTGATGCAGTGTGAAATTACAAATGGTTTTACTTCTTAAAAAATAGTGGAAAAAAAAGCAAACCATAATGATAATAAATTCTTCATTCAGAAGACCCATTCCCAACAAAGAGCATTAGTTTTAAGGAATGAAATTTGACAGAGACAGCCAGGTAAATATCTGCCTGTATAATTCCTTCCTGAACTGTGTCTGACTCCAAATCTCAAAATGACCCTGAAAAAATTCATTTTCAGGGTTCAGAAAAAGTAATTTTTGGTGGTGGGGAGTTATGTCAAGTTACTGTTCAGAACTTCCTCTGGATCAAACAAGCTGTGGCAAACAAGTTTTTGGAGGATCAGGAAATAATGCAGTGACACCTGGATCACTCGTGTGACATTTCTCAGTGGACTTTTCCTGCAGGGTGGGGACTTTGGAGGTAAGGCAGTGTTGTTGAGATGGTTCTAGGGAACTGAAAGCTGATTTTAGTCCAAAAGGACCACATTGGGTGATGACAGCTGGAGAATGTGACAGTGGAAAAGCAAAGCAGGGAAAGAGCAGTCGCTCTGGTGTGTGAAACGGAATTCCAAGGGCAGGAGGATTCCTACAGCAATAAATAAAATAAAATAAAATAAAATAAAATAAAATAAAATAAAATAAAATAATAAAACAAAATATCCCTCCAGGAAGTGGCCTTGGACCCTTCCCACCCAGAAGCTGATCTTGGATTCTCTCCTCTCCATTTGCCTCGTGCACAGACACATGAGGAAGCAAAAGGTCTCTCAGCAGAGCCCCAGACCTTGTGGGTTTGGACACTNTGAGAAACCTGGGAAAATCAGTGTGAAACGACAGGATATTCCTCAGTGACTGACACTTCCTTGTGCATTAAATCAATGAATTAAATAGCTTCAGAAAATAGTTCTTCATGAAGGAAGACGAGAAAATGAGAAGTAGAAGATAAAATAAATTAAGGGAAACATGTCGCCCATTTCCAAATGTGTTGAGTCAGGCTGGGATGGAGTTAGCCATCACATACATAGATCAATATTGTGTGTATTCCAGTTTATTGGATTAATAAAGTTATAAAATTTCCCGAATTTCCTTATAAGCCTTCACAGAAAGATCAGAAATGTCATAAAATGTAATAAAATACAGAATATAAATTGACCAGGGGCTCATAATGATTTATAATAATTTAAACTGGAAATAAACCTCTGATGCCTCCAGTGCAACCTCCCATTGAAAGTGAGTTGGGTTCAAATTTAGAAGAGACTGCCCAAAATATTTCCCAGCTGAGTTTTGAGTATCTCAAAGGATGGAGATCGATTTTCCTGTTTCATTTCCAGCTGGCTCCCTTTCCTCCCAGCAGATGCCTGACACTCCTGATTTCCAAGGCAGGAATTTATCAATGCAGTTTGTTTCTTTTCAGGCAAAGAAACTTTGGGCACTCAGGTGTGGACAAAGCTTGGTCTCAGAACTGGAACTGTTCACAGCCCTGTTACTGAGCTTCTCCTACATTTTCTTCTCCAAAGATCTCCAAACCCTCCACTAATATGCAGACTATAAACACAGATTGCTGTCTAACCAGCCATGGCTCTCCTTGGAAAGCAATTCCATTTCCTTCCCTGTTTCCATAGCAGGAATCAGAAGACAAAATCCATCTACCAGAAATGATCCATAACCTCAGAAGTCCCAGTTAGTATTTTTGACTCTTGGGTTTCTGTCCCAATCTCCAGACAGCATTTCCCATGTAAAAGACCTGCAAAAATCCCAAATCCAATATATTTAAGGCACTTAAAGAAGAGCTTAAAACCTTTGTTTAATCAGAAATTGTAACCTGAAATAATACATAAAATAGTCTGCCCACACTGTTGGAATAAAGCAATGGATCCTGCCTCACTGTATAGAATTTGGACTTACCTACCAGTCAGTTAAGCTTATTTTATGATAAGAACATGAAAAATATGACAGAAAATCTCAGTGATGCAGTGTGAAATTACAAATGGTTTTACTTCTTAAAAAATAGTGGAAAAAAAAGCAAACCATAATGATAATAAATTCTTCATTCAGAAGACCCATTCCCAACAAAGAGCATTAGTTTTAAGGAATGAAATTTGACAGAGACAGCCAGGTAAATATCTGCCTGTATAATTCCTTCCTGAACTGTGTCTGACTCCAAATCTCAAAATGACCCTGAAAAAATTCATTTTCAGGGTTCAGAAAAAGTAATTTTTGGTGGTGGGGAGTTATGTCAAGTTACTGTTCAGAACTTCCTCTGGATCAAACAAGCTGTGGCAAACAAGTTTTTGGAGGATCAGGAAATAATGCAGTGACACCTGGATCACTCGTGTGACATTTCTCAGTGGACTTTTCCTGCAGGGTGGGGACTTTGGAGGTAAGGCAGTGTTGTTGAGATGGTTCTAGGGAACTGAAAGCTGATTTTAGTCCAAAAGGACCACATTGGGTGATGACAGCTGGAGAATGTGACAGTGGAAAAGCAAAGCAGGGAAAGAGCAGTCGCTCTGGTGTGTGAAACGGAATTCCAAGGGCAGGAGGATTCCTACAGCAATAAATAAAATAAAATAAAATAAAATAAAATAAAATAAAATAAAATAAAATAATAAAACAAAATATCCCTCCAGGAAGTGGCCTTGGACCCTTCCCACCCAGAAGCTGATCTTGGATTCTCTCCTCTCCATTTGCCTCGTGCACAGACACATGAGGAAGCAAAAGGTCTCTC
>VXBI01008137.1:1993300-2016500 GCA_013397375.1 Toxostoma redivivum | reverse complement strand
TTTGGGCTCTGCCCCCCCCCCCCCCCCCCCCCAGTTTCTCTGTGCTCCTCTGCATGCAGGGTAAAAGGCTTTAACCACAGGACCTAAAAAGTCTCCTTAAAATCGATTGTCTCCTTATCTGCCCTCAGTTACTTCAAATGGCACTCCTGGCCCTTCAGATTTGTGGGGTTTTTTTCCCAACAATGAAATTTCTCTGTGTCCCTCCCTCCCATTTTATTGACTGCCAGAGAAACACACATTAAGCCCAGATCAATTTCACACGAGGGCTTAGATCCCTGAGATGTCTGTATTGCAGTCTTCTCTGGGCAAATTGCCTGAAAGCTGCTTCAAAAACCAAAACCACCCCCCTGAAAAACCCAACTACCCAATACCCCAGACCTCCTGCTCAGAAACCTTATTATTTTCTATATATTCTCCTCATTCTGCAGACAAGCACCACACAGATGTTCAATGTTGCCATGCATGTTTAGAGAAAGCTGCTTTCCTGATGAGGCTATAAATTATTTTATTCTTCAGCAAATGCTTATTTATTGACTTGCCTTTCTCATGCACCAGAATTACCCCCTGGAGAAACAGACATCTCCTGCTTGTCATCGTAGTGATTCCTTTTTAGGAAACCTTTATAAGAAACCTTTTTAGATTTCAACAGCCCCAAACTTGCATCCCCCTTGGCCCTAAATGCCCACTTGTTCTTGCACATGCTGCTGCCAGTGGGAAGAGGCTGGGGAATGCAGGATTAATCTCACATCCCACATCTCACACAGAAATCAGGATGGTGTTGTTGCTGCCCACAGTCCTCTCTGGTGGAGCCAGATGGTGGCAACAACCAAATAAAGTGGGGGATCAAGGCTAGGTGAAGAAAAGGGGTTGGGGATGGCCATGACATGGGGTCAGAGTCACAATCGAAGCCAAATTTCCAAGGAAATCCTTAACTCTTTGCTCCTGAAATGCAGTAACTCTTCTAAGTAAGAAAAAACTTTTCCTTGGGAAGAAAAAAAAACAAAAAAAAACCTTGAAAAAAATCTCCAGCAGGATATGGGACTGAGTATAAGCATTGAGTAGAGCAACCTCCTACCAAGGCTGAAGTACTTTTATCTGTTATAGCTTTGTGGTTTAAAAAAAAAAAAATTACCTGCAGACTAGAACCTGGTGACGTATTTTTAAAAGTTCAGCCAGTGTAGCACATCTTGTAACCTTTCAAGAAGAGAAAAGACACAGCCAAATAATCACCCATTTAGCTAAATCCTCATTAAATGCTTGCTGCCCCTGGGCCTCAATGAGATTCTAACATAACCCAAGCAGGAATCAGTGGATCAGGGAATCAAAAAAACAATTCTATTTTTAAATTGATAATTGAAATAAGGCATCTCAGGTGGTTTGGAGTGGTTTGAGAGGATTTGATATAAAACCCTTCCTCATGCTGGTTACCCACAGCTCCACAGTCCCACCAGTTACCAAAGAGATAAATCCTGGGTGTAAATCCTGGCTTGTCTTTATATCAAGGGGAGTGATAAATAAAAATGAACTGACTGATAAGACTTATGGTGAATCTGCTCAAACTTTTGAACCCTTTTTCACCTGATTTCTACTTACTGCCATTCAAAGACAACCAAAACCCAGATGTCTGATTCCAGAGGATGCAAATGGCCAGGATTTCATGTGTTTTCATTTTGCAGATCCCCAGAGCCTTTGATTTGCCTCCTCTCTGGTCTTCTCTCCTCCTTCACTCTGCTCTCAACCCTGTGCCAGACTAATGCAAACATGACTGGGATTTATCCTTTCTAAAATGTCCCAGAGCAGCACTCCAACCCATCTGGGCTCAGCCTGGGGCTCCACTGCTGGCTTTCTGTGTGGGCTTGGCAGATCCCTCAGCTTTTCTCTGTCAGCTTGCCCTTATCAGGTCTGGTGACCACGATTATGAGTCCTGTGAGATGGGAGACAACTCTCACTGTGCTTCAGCCCCACATGGGATCATGACCCTGATAAAAAACTTTTGTAGAGCACAAAATACATTTTCTACACCAATGAAAGCTGGTGACTGGTGGCATAAGGGTGCAGATATTCTCCTCAGCTTGAATAACTCAAACCATTTTCCTTGGGTCATTTCTCTCTTTTGGGGAGGACAGAACACAGATCAGGAAGAAAAAACAATTTTGGATTTCCTTGCAACAGAGGAGGGTTTGGATGGGATATTTGTCCTGCTACTTCCTCAGAGGGAAATATGAGTGCTGTTCATTTTCCTTGGGACCACAGATGCTCTGAGTTTAGGGTTGTCAAGAGAGTCTATATGAGCTATGCACTCATTAAATCCCCAGTATTATTAAATTTGTGGGTTCTAGGGAAATGTCTCAGCCAGGTTTGAAAGACCTTGGCTTGACAGTGAGAGCTGACACCTCTCACAGGGGAGGACATCAACCTCCCCCACCACAACACTGCACCCTTTATTTTGTGTTAGACCACTGAGTTTAATTAAAACCTCTCTTTAGGCTCCATAATTTATGAGCTTTGTCTCTTTCAGCTGGTGACACACAAAACCTGAGGATGAAGCCTGGGAGAAGTTGTGAAGCAGGGAAAGGAGCAATCTAGGAAATAGCAGGGCTTTTTCTGCTGTAGATGCAACAAAACCACAGATAAATCATAATATATTTGCAGATATATTGCAGATGTTGTCAGAGTGTGCGTGTTCTTACAGCTTCATTGAGCTGCAGAGGGACACCAGCCTAAGGTGAGTTGCTTTTCTCTATTAAAACACAAAGCCTACACTTTACACTCCTCTATTTTGCCTTTCCCTCACTGTTACACAGTCAAATTAGCACCTTCTTTACTATTCTGAGTTACATCCACCACTTCAAGTTTAAAATATATGGGATAACTGTGCAGTAAGTAGACGTCTGTGCAAATGGATATATATTATTATGGGAGATTCCTATTTTGCAGCTTCATTTTGCAAGCACTAAAATCAGCTGTGCATTCCTTGTTCCTTAATTTGCATGTTTACTTGCAGTCTTACATCTTTTTTATTAAAATTTACTTCCAGATCACAGAACATTGGCTAATCACCAAGCTGCTTGTACTTAATAAATCATCTTGACCTCTAACTGGAGATGTGTTTTTTTAAAACAGATTTTCACCTCAATATTGAAGTTTGTCTAATTAGCTGCATTCCAGTGATTTTTAAAAGAAACAGAATAGAAGACAAGAGGAAATGGCCTCAAGTTGTGCCAGGGGAGGTCCAGATTGGATATTAAGAAAAATCTCTTTACTGAAAGGGTGGTCAGGCATTGGAACAGGGAAGTGATGGAATTAGCAATTCTGGAAATGTTGAAAAATTGTGTAGGTTTGGCACTTGGGGACATGGTTCAGTGGTGGGCTTGGCAGTGCTGGGTTCATGGCTGGAATTGGTGATCTTAAAGGGCTTTTCCAATCCAAACAATTCTTTGATTCTGTGAATGGTGGAGTTTTAAGTTTGAACTTAATAAAATGAGGGTTGAGCTGAGCTGACCATGTTTACTCCAGAGGTTGCTTTTTAGGTCTGGCACTGAGATCACCAAACTCTTTTCCCTTCATACAGGTGCATGTGAGGCCTGATCCTACAGCCAGGTGAGCTGTTCAGATCCCAGAGAAAGCATTTTTCCAGAAATCTGTAAATTCCCTTCTGCAGAGAGCTGCTGGGCTTTAGGGGTTTTATTGTAAATCTTCCTTTCCTTCTCCTCCAACAGCCAATAATCCTCTTTCACTATAGATGGAAGCTGAACATTAGGGGGCTAAAAAAGTTTAATTTTAATTTTTGAAATGAATCTACCTCTGATGCAGAGTGAGGCCAGCATATGCCTCACACTCTTGGTGCAGAAGTCCCCACTCAGACCACTTTCCTGAAATTCCCTCATATTTAGACTTTCTCTTGTTCCTAGTTTGGTTTTTTGTTTGTCTGTTTGGTTGGTTTTTTACATGCCTGTTCTCCTGTCTTTTAGTTTCAGGACACATGTTAACCTAAGAAGGCAGCACAAGGAAGAAAAAAGGGATTTAAGAAAATATCAAATTCCAAACCTTGCATGAAAGAACACCCTGCTGCAGGAGTAATTTTTGCTAAACAGATGCATTTGGGAAATGAGGCCTTATTACAAGGGATCACAGTTATTCCCTGCACACTTTAGCAGCCACATTTGTCTCGACCTGATATTTCACTTTTTATCCACATTGTGCTGGAAATTTAGAGAAAGGGTGAGAGGGGGAGAAATCCCTCTCCATGTTCACAGTTCATTATACATTCAAAATTCCTTTGAAAGCCTCTCACACTGAATAATAAGTTGCAAAGCTCTCCCAGTGCTCCCTGTCTCTGAGGCCACAGTACAAATCGTTTCCCAGTAATTATGGAGGGAAAAAAAAAAAGAAATTAATTATACCAAATTGAAAACTCCAGAATGACCTTGGAAAAACTTCAAAGGTCAGCCAGGATGGTCTCCTTGTTGTCCTAGACTGGATCCCACCTTTGTTATTCCTCAGAGGAATAGCCCAGTCTTTCCCACAGTGTGTCTTATGGAGATGGAGACAAAGAATTTGGTTATTTGGGTTCAGCATATAACAAACAGAATATACAGGACATAATGGGAGGGTTTCTGGGGAGCTTCCTAAGCAGCATCTCCCACACAGATGGGTCCTTTCTCTCTTCCTGACCTACAAACTTCCACCCACCCATTGCTGCCTTCACAGCAGGGCTGTGTGATCTACTTTGGCAGAAAAAAAGCCAAGAAACACAAGAAACTGAGCTGACTTCTCGGATCAGCACTGTCCCATCCAGGCAGAGCCATAAGATCCTCCTCAGTTTTGGGGCTTGCCAGAGGAGAGGGGTTAAATTCACCTGTGACATCCCAAATCTGCTGGGGCGTGTCCAGAGCAGGGAGTGGAGCTGGGGAAGGCTCTGGAGCATCAGGAGAGGCTGAGGGAGCTGGAAAGGGGCCGAGCCTGGAAAAAAGGGGGATCAGGAGGGATTTTCTGGCTCTGCACAACTCCCTGACAGGAGGGGACAACCAGGGGAGTCGGGCTCTGCTCCAGGGAACAGGGACAGCATGAGATGGAGTGGCCTCATGTTGTGCAAGGGGAGGTTTAGGTTGGATATAAGTGAAAATTTCTTCACTGAAAGAGTGAAGAGGCATTGGAACAGGCTTTCCAGGGCAGCGGTGGAGCCACCATCCCTGGAGATGTTTAAAAGTTGCGTAGATGTGGCACTTGGGGACAGGGTTTAATGATGGACTTGGCAGTGCTGAGGGAATATTGCCCCCAGTGATCTCAGGCAGCTCTTCCAACCTAAATGATTCCGTGAGTTCATGATTCTAAATAATTGCTCTTGTGGTTTTAAGACAGAAGTTTTCCTTTGTTTTCTGGATGTTTCTCAGGGCAGGAGGACTCTTTGTCCCAGCCCCAGAAATGGGCACAGGGTGTTTTGACACAAAAAGATCCCTCCTTTGATAAATCCCTGGTAATGTCATTAGACTTCCATAGCCAGACATGAATTGTCAAACAAAAAACTTGAATACTGGCCAGCACAAAAGTTTGTTGTCTCCTGTTGTGGGTGAGGGAAGAACTGTGCACAAGATAACCAAAATGACACATTTGAAGGTGACAGAAAGGACCAATTGTCCATTTGGTGAACATGTAGGTGTAGAAAACCAGTTGCAACAGGGAACACCAGGAATAAAGGAAGATTTAGGGAGGCACTGGGATATCCTGCAGTATGACAGCTATTGCATCTTTTTTCTAAGCTGGTACAGCAAGTTGGAGGTTGGGGTAATGAGGATGTGGGCAGTATCTGACATGCCAGGACAAGTCCTGGGTCCTACTCACAAGACAACTGGTGATGGTGCTGGAAAGAGTCTTCTGCAGCTGGGATCCCAAACTGCTCACTGCCCCATATTCCCTCACCTGTACCCTGCAGTACCCAAGGCAGAGCTTGCCCCATCCCTTCCATGCTCACCTTCGTGGTGCAAAACCAGAAGTTCCTCATACGTGCCTGAAATCCAAGAAGCTCTTGGGATCCCACTGCAATTCTGGGATCCTCTGACAGGGCTGGAGCTGGGTCTCACTGAATCCTGAGGATTCAGACTGTGTCAGACTCACAATATGCATTTGGGATTGTTCATACATTTGGTAAGATCTGGGAGGAACGAGGATATTTAAATTCAAAAGGAAAGAACTTGGTACATAAGGAGTTGATAAAATTAATACTCGAATCCTTACATAAACCAGCAGAGATAGCAGTAGTGCATGTTAAAGGACATCAGAGGGGAGACACTTTAGAAATAAAAGGAAATCAGTTAGCAGACCAGATGGTTAAAGAAGTAGCTTCAGACCCAAAAGAGCCAATAAAAATCTTGAGACTAGAGGACACACCAAGTGAAGGGGAAGAAGAAAAGAAACCAACATTCAGTGAGAAGGAGTTAAAGGAAATAAGAGAACTAGGATTACATCAGGGGGAACAAGGGGAATAGTTGCTGATGGGTGTAAGTTCTTAAAAAGAGCTCTGGCCTGGAAATATTATCAGAAATGTATGAATTGACCCATTGGGGAATCCAAGGGTTATGTGACCACTTCCTAAGAGAGAATCTATGTATCGAGGTATATAATCTAGCAAAGGCAGTTACACAGGGGTGTGTCATCTGCCAAAAAGTAGACCAAAAAGTTATGAGAGAAACAACACCTGAAGGAAGAGAGCTTTAAGACCATTTCAAAATATACAAGTGGACTTCACTGAAATGCCCCCCATACAAGGATATAAACATCTATTAGTAATGGTAGACCATCTCACCCACTGGATGGAAGCATTCACCACCAAGAAGGAAATGGCAGAGGTAGTCGCAAAGATAATTTTAGAAGAAATAGTTCCACGATATGGACTAGTAAATAATATTGATTCGGATCGAGGGCCACATTTCATTGCCAAAGCTTTACATGAAGTAATCAAAGCTCTGGGCATGAAATGGAGGTTACATACCCCATGGCATCCCCAGAGTTCAGGGAGGGTAGCAAGAATGAATAAAACTCTCAAAAACATGCTAACAGAATTAATTTCTGAAACACAAATGCATTGGCTTAAGTGTCTACCTCTTGCCTTTTTGCGGATAAGAACCAGAGCCCGGTCAGACATAGGGGTTTCTCCCTATGAAATGATGTTCAGGCTTCCTTTCCTTGTTACTCCTTTCAGACTGTGAGTCTTGGATGCTGAGCATCACTGAGGTCACAGGAGCCTGAAATGGCTCGTTCAGGTTCAAAATTAAGCTGTCAGTCAGAGCAGGCGACTCAGAGGGAGCAAAGTGCCCATTTTCACCTGGGCAGAAAGCAGGAAACTCAAGGCAGAGGCTGTGCCAAATCAGGGGCAAAGAGGGATCCAGCAGTGGGACTCAGCACCTCCTGCTTTTCCAGGCAACTCTCACTTCGAATATTCCACCTGCCCTGTTTCCCCCACAATCTCATTTCGAGCTGCTGTGTGTGACATCCTTTCTGATGATTTGACATCCTTCCTGGTGATTGATTTGAGCTATTCTTATTTTATCAAATTAGAGGAGACAGAAAATACAACAAGAATTAACCATTGCTCCTTGCAGAAAAGAGGCTTCCTGTAGAAACCTATAGAAAATGAGTGTATAAAGTGACTAAAATGGGATGTAAGACACATGGTGATTGACAAGGGGCTTTTGTTCTCTTTGGTACAACAAAGCCTTTCATTTTTTAAGCATAGAATAGTCAAATACCTCACAAATGCCAGCAGTGTTAAATTAATCTTTTGTTGTTTCCTTTCTTATTGTAGCTGCTGCTTTTTCAGGCCCAGGTGGCTCTGCCTTTTCCACACTTTTAGATAAAACAAGAATCAACTGAGTGAAGCCACCAGGTTTTGGAGATGAAGGGCAGGGCAGAGTTCAGTTTAAAGATAAAAAAAAGAGCCACATTATTTGTCTTCAAGGAGAAAGAACAATCTTTGGCTCTGCTTAGCCTGGGCCCCCCAGTGCCAGTCAGGTAGAAATTGGTCCTGGGGCTCAATTTCAAATTCAACTTCACAGCAGCCCCTGGGCTTGGTTTTCTATCTCCACTGCAAGGGAACCCACATTTCTCATTCTCACCATCATTTTCAAGCCTTGTGCCAACTTTCAAGCACCTAAAGGAGAAAGTTTTGAACTTTTTGACATTTTTTACGTCAAGGTTGAGAGGTGGAGAGGGACTGGAGATTGCTGTGTAGTACAAGAAACAACCCATGACCTTCCAACTCCTTCAATAGCACCAATTACTTTATTTTTTTCCTCCCTGGAATGATCTATTTTACCCAGCAAATTGCTTCAGAATGCTTATTTTCCAGAAATCTTGTGAGTAAGTCTTATTTTTTAAAAGTCAGACAGGCATTTATGAACCTTAGTTCCACTGAATATCAAAGAGATATGAGACTCACTTCAGCACACTTTAATGTTTAAGTTTAAAGCTATATTTTATGCTATTAATTCCATCACTGAGATTCTTGGAGTTGTATCTTGCTCTGGGAGCATTCCCAGCAAGACCCAGTGGTTGCAGAGGCAATGATGAATTATTTTCTGTGATGTAAATGGCACAGAATTGGGCTGCATGTGCCCAAATTCATGTGTTTTTGTAAAAAATCTGACTTGATTACTAACATCCAAGTACTACAGTAATGACCAAGCACAGCAGGAAACAGAAAAATCATAGATTGAGTACAAAAAAATCAATAAACAGCAAACTAATAATATTGAGGCATTATTTAAACAACATGCCAGAGTGAAAACTACAGTAAATGTGTTTTGACCTTTGTCCTGCATCCTTCAGTCCAAAAGGAAACATTTTAAGTGTTTATGTGTTAAATTTCATTTCTCCCTGGTGAGGGAAACAAAAATGCCAGCCAATAAAATACTCAATAAACTGTGCTTCCAGAAAGCCATTTTTAATAGAATAAATCATTAATTTTTCAAAGTAAAAGCTTGAATTATCTTAATTTTAGTCTTCATTTGTCTCAGTAAGAATAAATCCAATATCTAGTGTGGATCCAGTGACATGTGAGAGCTGAGCAGCACCAACAATGGTTCTGTAAGGACCTACATTTTCTAAGTTTGAGATGCAGGAGTTGACCGAGGCTGAGTAGAAACCGTAAAGGATCATCTCCCACCTCCAGCTACCATTAATCATCTGCAGGTTTTGCATCTCCTCGTCCACCCACCCATTCCAGGACAGGGCTAAGCCATGGGAGATGCCTTCAGCAGGTGCCTCTCTCTCCCTCATTGGCCTTAGAGAGCCTAAAGTCCTGAAATTCCCAGTCCTAGAATTCCCAGTCCTGGAACTGCAGGGTTTTAGCCCACAATATCCTACTGTAAATTCCTGTTTGTTTCTACTGCTGTAATTTGTCAACCTCTTCCACTGATGCACTGGGCCAGACCCTGCAGTGCTGCTCATTCCATCCCAGGAAAACCTGGCTGGTTACATCTGGAATTCCCTAATGCAAAGCTGGCAGTGTGGATGTTTCAGCTCAGGGGATAAGCATGGACATGCAGGATTTTAATTTTTTTTTTTTTTTCCCCAACTATATGAAGACATGAAGAGGAAGTCAAAATTGATTTGAGCTCATTTTGAATAATTTCATTTGAACTGAAATTAAATGTTCCATGAATGTAAGGGGATTAAACCAGTTATGTTTTGGGTCATTTTTCAATCTAAAGCACTGCTCTCAAAATGAAATAGCAGAATATTTTGTTCAGCGAATCTGAGAGCAACACTTTGCTCTTCATACTCTTTTACAAGATTTTTTGCAGTCCAAAGTTATTTACCAAATTTGGCCAAGAGCCAGACATAGATTTAGTCTCTCTAAACTTTATTTTCCAATAAATTCACTGCCTAGTTTACTGAAATATTTGCAAGACCTAAATCCATTTCTCTCTTTCCTAACACTCACAATAATTATGGCTCATACAGAGCGTTACTAAAGCACTTAGAACTTGTTTATGAAAACATAAATGAGTTGTAAATTCACTGGATGCAGTGGCTTGGGAGAAGTGAAATAACACCAAAACAGCTCAGTGTTAATGCTCAGCATCCTCTGATGAATGTTAACTTACAACCAATCTGCTCCACCTCTGTGTTTCCTCGGGCAGAAAGTGTGAGCAGACCTTTTTTGTTCCTGCACTTGATTTTCTCGAGGGCTAAAAAATTGCAATTTATCTCCGGAATAAAGCCAATCACTGAAAAAGAATATGATTTCTAAGTCACTTCTTTATCCCAGTTATTAATACTTCTTACTAAGCTGTCAGCTGCAGCCTGCTGAGCAATCAATAATTACGGCTCTCTTTACACATTCAACAAAAAGCCTCCATAATGAATGGCGGTAGCAAAGGTTGCTGTCACTTGAGAACTCCCCACAGAATTTGGTTTAAATATCATAATTCCATCTGCTCCTTCTCCTGCTTATGCATTTCTGTGGCTCAGGGTGATGTGCTGGAATCCAGGCAGTGACTTGTTATTGATGAGAGCAATTATGGAGAGGGAAAATATATTTCAATTCCTTTCTGAAATACTTTAATGAACACCAATGCAGGCAGAAGGAAAAAAGATGTCCTAGTGTTTTCATAAAGGCACAAAAGGAAATAGAAGTGGTGCCTAAATTAGACAGCTGCCCGTGGAGGTTATCCTAATTAATATCAGTGATTTGTCCCGGATCAGCTCACGCAGTAATTGCTGCTGAGTCCGGAAAGCCAAAGGGATTGCTCAGGGCTGAGCAATGCACAGGTGAATTCAATCTCCAGGAGATTTGAGTCATTCCTCCCTGCAGTGAAATCAAATCTTTTCACAGAAAGAGGAGCATCTGCCTCAGGCTCAGGGGCTGGAGAAGGCACTGGGATGCCTGGATTGCTGACATCCATCCCTTCACAGACAGGACTGACTGCATGGACTTGCTCTGAAGACAATACCTGTGAGTGAATGGCATTCTCTGCCAGCAAGTGAAAACTGACAGCTCCAACCACTAAATATAAAACCAGTCCACAGCTATAGAGAAGTTAATAGTGCTGCCTGAAGTCACATCATAATGGCTTTTCCAAACTGGGAAATGTGTTCTGCAAAATCACATTGTTCTCAGTGACATTTGCACTGATCATTATTCATGAGAAAAAGGAGCATCTCTCTCTATTTTCTGTTTCACTCAGTACCACTTGTTTCCCACTTTGCTCCAAGAGAGACCTTCAGGCACCTGTCTGACACTGCCTGTGTGGGGTCTGACCAGCCAAGAGCAGGCAGGGCTCTTCCAAACCACATGGGAGAGGTCTGTGCCTTTCCTTTCAAGCATCCTGCCTCCCTGTTTTTCATGTCAGATGGAGCAGATTCTAAATTAAACTTGTGATGATTTCTGCTCTGAGGGAGGAATTGAGCTTGTCTGTATCATCAGAGAGCAGCACAGACAAATGGAACTGCAAGGTTTGGCCTCAGAAATGGTGGAGCTGTGTTGAGATTCCCTGCTCCAATATAAATGCTACCCAAATTGAACCCGTGCCTACCTGTGGTGAGACCAAAATCCTGGGAGAGAGGCAGTGAAAGGAGCAACCTGCTTTGCAGATGAGCCCTGGGTAAAGCCCTGAAAACTCATTAAAACAATGGCATAGTGATGGAAATGGGTATGTGCTCCCTGAACAATGCAATTTCTTTATGAAAATAAGGATAATTATCCCTTTTAAAGCAGGTGTGTAGAGTGATGCACCCAGCAGGGAACGGGTACATTCCCTGTAGTGATCCATCAAGGGAATGCACCAGGGTGAGGAAATGAAGCCAAAGAGCAATGAGGATGAGAAATGATGGAAATGAAATCTCTTCCAAAGAGCTCTTCCCCCTGAGTCACTGCCACATCACCTGGCATGGCACACAGCAGCAGTGGAGTGACACCAGCAGAGAAATGGGCTGGTGGGGACAGAATCACAGAACCACAGAGTCACAGAATGGTTTGGGTTGGAAAGGACTTTAAAGATCATTTAATTCCAACCCCCTGCCATGGGCAGGGATACCTTCCACTGGACCAGGCTGCTCAGAGCCCTGTGAACTTGTCCTTGGAGACTTCCAGGGAAGGGGAATCCACAGCCTCTCTGTACAATCTGCTCCCAAAAGATTTGAGTGGCACAAAGGTGGCTCCATGGGGTCCTGTAGGTCAGCCAAGCCTCAGCCAAAATGGTTTAGTAAGAGCTGAAAGCCTTAGCATTGTCTTCTTAGAGCAAGTAAAACTCCTGAAGCACCTGCAATAAAATAGAGCAGAGTAAAGAATTTAAAAGCCATATTTTGCTCACACAGCTCAGCTTGAATACATTTACACTTTCAGAATTAAAGGCTTTTCGTTTCTCGCCTAAGTTTTAGCATGTTTTCTGCAGTCAATTTATGGCTGTGAGATTGCCTCAGCTGGGAGTGAAAAGCAAAACTCTCTATGCAGCCAGTGCCATGAATAATGTGTGCATGTGCTCTCACATAAACCCATGTGTGCTGTTGTCATTTTTGTACATTCTGAGATTTATGGAAAGCAAAATGCAATCCCTGAATGCTGGCAGTCCTCACCAAGAATAAAATTCAAGAGTGAAAAATGTATGGGAATGTCAAAGAACAGAAAGATCTTTATCAGGAAACATATTCAGGAAATACAAGTCGTTCACCTCTGAGGAGGTTTCATTTTCGGAACCCAGAATCATCAGTCATCTGTCATCCTTAGGAGTTGCCTTTTTTTTTCCTGGTAAAAATGGAGAGCACACAGACGCACACACAATCACAGAACTTCTTTAAGGGAGGATTTCCAAAAAAAACCACCATAAGGAAAGCTTTTGCCAACATCTTTGGTACCAGTTACTTCCTAATCCTTTTGGGGACCTGAAGTGCCTAATCTTGCACACTTCAAGTGGCCTCATGTCTGCCACAATTCCTGTTCTTAATATAAATGTTATGTACCTACAAAGGACAGGAGAATGAAAGGTCACTTTTAGTGGAGCTGAGATGTGGTATTCACTGACAGCTGGTTAAAAAACAGGAGAATGAAGTAAAGAACATGGAGAGGTTCTGAGTTATCCTGTTGTCTTCAGAGTGAGGGCAAAGCAAAACTTTCCCCATGATCCATAACCTCAGACAAATAATTTAATCTAAATAATTTCTTACCCCAACTGGTCTCTGTCTAGACATTTACGAAAATAGTAATTTTCAATCTGTAAAATAGAGAGAGGGATCATTCCATCTTCCACAGTGTCTTGAACACACAAAAACCACCCAAAAAAACCCATTCAGGCTCTCGGTTCCCAGGCAGGACCTCTCTCTAAGGATCTGCAAGGCTGAGGTTTGAGGCTTCAGTCATCTGAGGCTGAATAATGGGGCTGTTCCTTCAGCAACAGGATCCAGGTCTTGGGCAGGGACAAGGGGCTTGGGGCTGGGTGATCTCCCAACCCAAACCACTCTGATTCTGTGACACTGCCAGAATAGGAACAAACCACAATGGGAAGGGATTTCCTTCCTTTCTGGATTTTCTCTATCTGTGCTAATATGTGAAATCTTTCTGCAAAGGGAACATGGTTTGGTCTGTAGAGGCTGTGGAAAAAGTCAAATCAAAAATCAAATGGGAAACACCAAGGATGATATCCAGGCTAGATCTCAGTTACACATCTCAACTATTCTTGGTCACATCACAGTGCCTGACAGAAGGGATGCAATACAACAACTTTTTTTTCTCTTTAAACTAACAACTTTCAAATTTCCATGGAGAAACAACCAAGAGGTGCAAATGTGATGTATTTTTAGCCATTTTTGGTGAGGACATCAATTAAGCAGGACAGTGTTATAATATTTAACTATAAAGCCTGACAAAAGCCTAATCCCAGTCATTCACAATTTAATTTCAAACACACATTTATCCTAGTAAATAGATATATGTTTTCTTCCAAAATCTATGTCATATATGTCCCATGCATAGCATGAGGTGTTAGGCTGAACTTGGGCCAAATGTTCAATATTTGATTTCCTAGAGTTAAATGGATGAATTGAAAATAAATATTTGTCACCACTGGAGTTCATGGTTGTTTGAGGCACCCAGTCTTTCAGATTTCAGAGAGTTTTTACAAGTGGGAGACAGTTAAATATTAAAATGGAAAGAAATGTTTAAAGTGATGTTCCTTTTCCCATCTCCCATCTCTCAGCCCTCCATTCTGAGTCCAATCTCAGATCCTCCAGCAATGGCTGCTTCTCTCCTCCTGCTCCAATCCCTAATCCTACAATATCATGGATTTTCCATCCAGCCAACACCTTTATTCAGCCCTCTGAAATATCATAAAGACCTCTCAAATAGGAAGATGTTAAATGCTGGTATCTAACACAATCTACCCTTCTCCCAGTAGGTAAAGACTTCCTGAAATAGCTGCTCCAAGAGTTCTACACAATCTCCAGCTCTCCAAACCAATGCTAATCTGGCCACATCAGTGCTTCACATCAGTGCTTCATATTCCTGGTGAAATCTGTCACTACTCCAGCCTGAAAATAGCTTGACCCAGTTTGGTGGAACAGTTCTGAAGAGGATTTCAGTCTTTCTTTAAATTTGCTGGATTTTTTCCCCCTTTAACTGGTTGAGTATTTTATGAGAGAGGGGCAGGATACTTGTTTATTAGCAAATAGATTCCCATTTTTTGATTTTTTTTTTTAATAAAAGATCTCTTTTTAGAGCTAATAATATCTTGTTTTTTTACAGACATACTTGTCACTGTGCTGAACAATATCGCTAAGAATAATGTAATTCTTTTGTGTGTGTGATTTCAAAACAATATTGCAGGAAGCTTTACCGTGAAGAGCTGCTAATGTGTATTTAAATTGTACTTTTCATAATGTCCTTGAACCTTTACCAGCAGATAATCATGAACTGCTCTGTGGAAGGGATATCCTTGATGTTTACTAATCTGAAGCACTACTATATTAGTTTCTTTGAAAGAAGGAAAACAGCCAGAAACACTCCAAACTAAAAATAAAAATATAATTTTGCTACCAGACCCTGAAGGGCAGTATAAGGGACTTTAGGAAAATTATATGGGTGACTGGAGGGTGTCATCCTGTTCATTTATTTCTAGTTCATGCTTAGGGGGTGAGTGAACAGCAGGTCAAGAATATCCTGAGCAAACAGGGCAGAGTCCCAGAGGAACTGCCAACACGAGCTCCAGGACAAGCATGGGGCTTGAAGAAGAAGAATTTACTAAACATTGAGATAAGAGAGCACCCAGGGACTGTGTGGGATCTCACACAGCAAAAGCAGAGTGAGCCCAGCCCAGCAGCATCCCTTGCCCAAGTTTTTATCACTCTTGTCCCAAAGTCACATAGTTTTGCCAGCAAACTTTCCAGCCAGCCCTAGGCAGGTTAGAGAGGATGATTCAGAGCCTGGTGAACTCAGCAGAGAGGTGATATTTAATTCTGGGAGTGGTGGTGGGGAGCACTGGTGAGGGAGGGAGCACCCCACGGTGCTGGGCTGGGGAAAAGCAGCAGCTCCACACTGCTCTGTGAATAAATCTCCATGTCTGATTAATTTAGCACCAGCCCTGCCTGCCTACACAGTTCAGATTTTTTACCTGAGATGGAAAGAAACGATTCCCCACTCCCTGTTTACTGCCAGCAGCCCCTTGTGCTGCCAGAGGACTCAATTTGTAAGAACACGAGGTCGCAAGGAATGGTGTGGGTGTGCTGCTCTGAGCAAGCATCAAACACTGCCACCCCCAGAGCACAGAAATGAGGAGCCTTGACAAAAGGGATTGAAACAGAAGGAGCAGAATGCAGAGAAATTCAACTTTACCTCTACAGATGCAAAAAAAACCCTGTTGATATGAAGCAAAGAAAATAATACCCAAGTGAAAACCTATGTGTTTCTCACCTAACAGATATTTTCTTTATATTCTCCTGATACCTGGCCTTAATTAACAGAAAATACTGTTCAGGCAAGTGTAGGTGGACAGTGGAAAGGGCCTGGGTTCAGTTCTCAGGTGTCAATAACAAACTTTTAGTCACAGCCCATCCTACCCAGTAAGCACCATGGCTTTGAAGTCCTGTTTTGCCCTAGACAGCAAACCACAGTCGTCAGCAAAATGTCAAGAAAAAACCCACAGGATTAGCCAGAAGTCAAGAAAAATGTGGCCCAGTTGGAAGTGTTCCAGAGCTGAGTGATGAGAATAAGCAGAGAGACAAAGACATGGCATAAGGGAAAAACAAAGAAATTGCAGGTGTTTGGTAAACAGAAAAATAAACTGAAGGGGCTCAAAATAACAGATAAAGTAGTTACTTTGATGGGTTATCCACAGCTTGACCTCACTTCTCTATAGTCCTCCAAATTTTGCATGCTGCTTTACTACATCTGTCTGTTGTAGTTCAGCCTATCTCCTTCTTTAATAACTCTTCCCAATGATAAAAAATAACCCACAAATTGAGTATATCCTGGCTATTCCCCTCAGCTCCCTCTCTCTGACAAATCAAAAACCTCCTGCTTGGGATTTCCACTCACTTGGAGCTTCCTTTTAAAAATTCTGGTCTCATTCCTCAGGACTAGATTGGGTCACTGTGCTCTGTTTCAGGGGTGCTGCACAGGTTGTGCTCCAAAAACTCCCTTTCCAAATTTTATTTTAATTGTAGAACTGACTTTTAATTAGTGATTTAAATGCTCTTCATAATTTGATGACTTTTTCCAGCTCCTCTCATATAAAATTCCTTAAAATCTTCAGTGCTTTTTGTTCCTGGGAGCTGTTTCCACACTGCTTAACACAAAACCATCTTCCAGTCACACCTCGTGGACTCTTTGCATCTCATCAGAATCAATGTCTTCATCTTTAAACTTGGATCCTTGTCCATTTTCTCCCAGAAAAAATCCAGTAAAAGAAAGCCTTTTTTCCTTGCTTACCTCAGAGGACTCTGGCCAAACATTTCCCCAAAATTGTAATGTTGTTTTTGGTCTCCAGCACAAGCCAGGATAGCTGCAGATCTTCATTATCCTGCTCAACCCATGAGGCTCTCCTGCAGACTTTTACAAAATATTCCAGATGCCTTTTGTCTCCTGAGATATTCAGTAATTTTAAGGCATATGAGGCAGTGATTTAGAAATGCACTGATTCCTTTCCAACCCCCAAAATGACCTTTACATTTAATGTTTCACTTTGTCGTGTGCATTAGCAGCAAATTATTTCCTCCCACTGCACAACAGCCCTTGGCCCTCTAAACTATCCTTAATGCCTTCTTTGACCTCACTCTGCCAATGCAGAGGGAAGAGCAGACACAAGACAAGCTGTCAGATTTTTAATTCATGCTGAAAAGTGGTAAGTGGGAGCTGGAAGCATCAATTCCACGGCCTGAAAAAATGGAATTGAAACTAAGCCATGCTGATAAACCTTCCACCAGAAGTGACCTGAAAAGGGATTATTTTCAACCAAATATCAAGTCTGACGTTCAGCTTGGCAAATTTCGTGTGCTTTTGCCTTCCATCATCGCTTTGCCCTCCACTCTGCACCACTTGCTCAAGGATGTGCATTTCAGATCACTGCCTTCTCCAGAAACATGAGCAGCCCCAAGGTGTGCAGGAGCTGCTTCTGCCTGCTGAAATCAGCAGAATCATTTCCAAATGCTGTTCTGCTTTTCGAGGCAGCTTTGCTCCTCTGGCAGCCTCTCTGATGGGCAGATGTCCTGTGAATGGAAATCAAGAAATGCCATCTGAGAAGCCCAAGTTGCTCCAAGATTTGCAGGCTGTTTTTTCTTACACCAGCCCACCACAGCCCACCACAGCCCACCAGATGTCCCAGTCCTCCCACACAGCCCGGAGAGTGCAGCGATTCCAGAGTGACACATGTGCCAGCTGGAGAGCCACAGACACAAAATAAAGTGTTAAGATGAGCACTTCCTGCTTTCTTTCCTCAGTGACCATTGATTTCGGTTTCTCACCATCACCCAGGTGCTGATTTTGGCAATTCTTGGAAAAAATTCTCTGTTAAGTTTCTTTATATTCAAAAGTTGTTGGATGGAAGTGAACAGTGGACACAGAACCTTAAGAAGCTGAGTTTGCTTAAGGACTCAGCTGAAATAGCACTTTCACTTTGTTCACCCAAAATCTGTTGAATTTAGATGATAAAGTCTGAAATTGCAGCATATTTGAAAAAGTCTGCCTAGAACTGAACAGTCTCAAAACTATTTTGTCCTGGGAATTTGGCCTTTACCTGACCCTTGTACCAGTGTGGAAAACTTTGCTGCAGCAGAAGGGAAGGCAAATCCACTGAACCAAAAAACAGGGAAGGAAAATGCCATGAGAACATTTAAATTGGGCTCAAATGAAAGCTTTCAAGATGGCACTGAGGTGAACAGGAGTCTTTTCCCAGCTGGGCAAACATATCAGGGATGCTCCTGGTGTGCAGGGCTGGGGTCCCAGGATGGAGTGGTCAGTGCCACCTTGTCCCAAGTAACAATGCAAAGATGTGCCCAATGTATGTATTCTATCACCAGCTGTTAAACCAGCTGGGGCAGTGTTCTTTATCTCTTCCACAGCCCATCCTCCCTCCAGGAGATATCTCCTGTTCATGGGCCATGGAGTCCCAGTGCATGGCTGATAAAATTCCATCATCCCATTGGGAGATGCTCCACCCAGGGGGAGGAGCCAAGCATTTCCTACCTAGATAAAAACTGAGATTTGGAGCACCAAGGCAGCCCTTACCCACTGGATTCCAGAGGACAGGAGCTGCCAGACCTTTCTACAGGATCACGACTTCAACAAGAGCACTTCATCTGGACTGCTACCACCACCCTAACCAGGGGGTGTCAGGCTGTATTCTGGCTGTCAGTGCTTTTCTTTTGTACTACTGCATGTATTTTTTTTCCTTTTTCCTATTAAATTGTATTTCTGACTTGAATTGTCTCACTGGTTTTGCTTTCAAACCAGTACACACCTACATTTCACCAACTCCAGGTTTCAGATGCAGCTGCTCAGTTTCCCTTTCCCCACTCTTGTGTTTCTACCACCTCTTCCCTGTTAAGCTTTTCTCTGTTGAATCTGTGTCATCCTTGGATATCAAAAACATGCCCTGTCCTCATTTTTGTGCTTCTTAGCTGCATATCCTTGATCTGTTAATTCTCTTTTCTGCTGTACCTTGGTACTGGGAACATCCACTCTTCCCCATAAGACAGAGATCTCTTTTATTGGGTTTTTCTCCATGCATGATCAAAAGATTTCTCCCCTGATGGGATAACCTGGGCTGGCCTATTCAAACTCTCCTTTTCACACCTGCTGTACTGGAGGCTTTCCTGCACAAATAGCATCTCCTGGGGCGTTAGAAGGTTCAGTTTGGCCCTTGGTGCTGAGCTTAGAGGACACACAGCCTGGATTGAGCAGATCAGTCTGTATGATCCAGTGCATCTTCATTAGCAATCAAGGAAATCAGGAACTTTACTGTTTTCAAGCAAAAGTCTCAAACATTTCTTGACATAAGTACTGTGGAAAGCCAGTTTTAAGCCTATGCCCTGAGCAAGGGGCAGTTTCTGGAAATAAAAAATCTCTGGTGTAATTAAAATTATTGTCCTCAGTGTGAACAAAACCAATTCTAGAAAGGTTTGGGTTTGAAGGGACCCTAAAGATCATCCATTTCCACCCCCTACCATGGGCAGGGACACCTTCCACCATCCCGGGTTTCTCCAAGCCCCATCTAACCTTGCCTTGAAGACTTCCAGGGAAAGGGAATCCACAACTCTGGGATCAAGGGGATTGGTGCTTTTTATTCCTATATTGGCTTGGATTTTGGTCTTCCCTGTTTTACCTCTGTTAAGCACAGCCAGCTGGGAAAAGCTCATGTTGCTGCAGAAGTGCCCAACATCTCAGAGTGCCTGAGCTGATGTGGTAATTACTTTTTCTGGCATTGTTGTGATGGCTTTTCTTTTCTTTCCTTTTTTTTTTTTTTTTTTTTTTCTCCCCCCCCCCCCCCCCGGTGCTTTGATTGTATTCTGTGTACAGCTGCAATTACTGCACTGTTGAGCCTCAAATGGTAGACTGTTAGATTCAAATGCTACTTACAGACAATTTAAATTACAGGGTTTTAAAGCTGCAGTTTGTTCTCGTGATTAAGCTGTCATCATAACTTGTAAGTCACTTTGGGGCTGAGTTTATGCAATTTGGTATAAGTAGCATGTGCAAGTGAGGGCCTTTATATCAAAAATAGTGGCTGTCAGGGAGAACTTAGTTGCTTTTAACTCTGGTAGGGTGGAAATACTGTGGGAATACTATGGGGACAGAACTGTGAATTGAGTTTTCCTGCACAACAGCTCAGTGGGACTTGTCTGGAAGAACAGGAAGGGAACTGTGTCTCACCACCACTTGTGCACAGAGCAGCACTGCCAGGCAAATACCACAGGGACTGCAGGAAGAAAGCAAGAAAGAAAAGAGTAAAATGAATGAAAATATTATAAGCAAACAAAAAGCCATATATGGGTTTTCAGGAAGGCATGAGCTGCTGTGCTAATTGCTGGGAAATGCCAAATCCAGCCACCTGGCAGAGGTGAGCTTCAGATCCTGCCTGCAGCGAGGCTGAGCCTATATTCCCTATGGGAACACACCCAGACATGGGGATATTGCAGGAATTCACACATGGATGTGCAAGCCCTCACCAAGAGGACCTTGGTCCCACCTTGGTACTCCTCTCACCAAGCTCTCCTTCAGGGCAGGGGCAGGTTGGAGATCAGGGAAAAGTTCTTCCCCAGAGGGTGCTGGGCACTGCCCAGGCTCCCCAGGGAATGGGCACAGCTCCAAGGCTGCCAGAGCTCCCGGAATGTTTGGACAACACTCCCAGGGATGCTCAGATGGGATTGTTGGGGTGTCTGTGCAGGACCAGGAGTTGGACTGGATGATCCTTGTGGGTTCTTCCCACTCAGGATATGCTGTGATTCAAATCAGGACAGGAGTCTGTTTGTTCAGTGTGTTTATATGGAAATATATGCATAAAAATAGACATATATATATATACACATGGATTTATTTTATTAGTAGAACACACACACCAAATGTGAATTCCTCCAGTGGCTGTGCTCAGACACAGAGTCTATCCAGCAGCTGCTCCCTGGATCCCAGTTTATCCTGTTGCTGTCACCTTGATCTAAGTAGAGCTAATGAAGTGTTATAGAATCACACAATGGTTTGGGTTGGAAGGGACCCTAAAGCTCATCCAGTTCCACCCCGTCTGCCACAGGCAGGGACAGCTCCCACTAGACCAGGCTGCTCCAAGCCCTGTCCAACCTGGCCTTGTCATGACCCTAAGATCACACTGGTGCAGATGTTGCCAAAATTGAAAGCTGTTTCTTTCTCTTTTCCTAGGACCTCCTCCCCTTTTGAGACACACAGATGGAAAAGGGTCCTGAGCAGCAATTTACACAACAGGGAACAGGAATTTTATCCTCAATGCTACTAAAGCTGGAAGTCAGCATGCATAACCTTTCTTTGCAACCTCAACTTTCTCTCTGTTGTGATGCAATGGAAGAGTTGAAAAGTTTATTTGTTCATGTCACCAGATTTTGCTAAGCACACAGAGCCTGCTTAGGCATCTGCTGATGGTTGGATGTAGACATTGCCCCATCCTGAGCTGTGTAAAATCAGGTGGGATTTTGGCTAATCTGTCGGTGTGCTGAGCTCTCTTGGGTGGTACAGCTGGACCCTAAGCCAGGAAAGTTCCTTCTGCTCGAGGTGGCAAGTCCAGCCTGGAAGAGGTGCTTCCACCTGCCCCACATCTGCTGCACAGCTGGGGATGTCAGCAAGGCTTGGCTTTGGACACAGTGGGGACAGAGTTGTTCCTCCCTTGTTCTGAAGCCTCTTTCTGCAACCTTGTGTGAGTCCCATCAGTAACTCACATTTTTTTCTGCTGTCTTGCAAATCAGACAGGTATTAATCCCTAGAGATGTCCAGGGGCAAGGTTGTGATTGATCTGGAAAGGTGGAAGGGAATGTTTGGCATTTATCTGGATGCCACAATGTCACTGACACACTGAATCTCCCAGGGGCACTGGAAGAATTTCCTTGACAGGAGCCTGGAAAGCAAAGAAAAATCTGATCTGTCACCAACCTCCTACCTGTCCTAAACACACAACAGGGCCAAACTCCTTCCACTCCTCATGCTGTCAGGGCTCTGAGGATGGAGACCTTGAATTTGAGGTCCTTAAATTTGAGACCTTAAATTTCCTGGTCCTCCAGGGAGAGGCTCTGCAGAGCATCAAGTGTTTATGCAACAAGACTGTACCCTCCCCTTGCTTCCATGGAACGGGGAGGAGAAGAGCACAGGAGCCAGCAGGTGCTGCTGGTAGATATTCCCCAGGCATTTGTTGGTTGTAAAGGTGTCAGGAACACCTCCACTGCTCCATCTGCCACTGAGATTTAAGAATCTGATGTATCCCTTATCCCAGGAGGGATATCAGAGGGGAAATGGCCTCTGAGTAGAAAGGTTTTAAAAGCTGGATTTTAAACAAACACATAACCTGCACACAGCTCAGTGTTTCATACTTGGCTTTGTGCTTGAAAGCAGCCCACCCTGGGAGTGACTTTATCCCGTATCTCCTACTCCTGGTGTTTGGTGTTTAGCAGAGTTCTGCAAACCAGCTCGTGCACCAGGTTTTTATTAATCCTTCATTGGCTTGCTGTGCCAAATGCTGACAGTTCATTAAAAATAACTGGTCCATGGAGAGCACAGGACATTCCAAGAAGCCACAAAGGTAACTTTTATAACAAACCCTCAGCACAGGAGCAGCAAACATCTGCTGGCAGAGCCCCCCTGACCGTGCTGCCTTGGAACTCCTCAGCATCTCCTGCATGTTCCTCCTTGCAACAAAACCTGGGAACGGTGCAAAAGAATGCTTAAATTCTGTGTCAGCAGCCACACAGATGGTCTCTGTCAGAGCACAGGCTGCCCACAGTGTGTTTGCCTCTCACCTGCTCCGTGGCAGCGAGACAGAGATGGTGCAGCCACAGGGAGGCTCTTGCTTTTAATTCAGACTAACATATGAGCTCAGCCTCCTCAGCAAACACAGCACAGATGGAAAAGGCTCTGCAGCATTCCTGCTCTGAAGGGAGCGTTTTAACAGTGCCTTTCCAGCCTGAGGACAGCATCCTGAACACAAATTGTCTGATACACGTTCCCTGTGAGAAGGGAGCAGGTTTTATAGAGTCAGCAAAAAAA
>VXBI01008137.1:1929709-1993257 GCA_013397375.1 Toxostoma redivivum | reverse complement strand
AAAAAAAAAAAAAAAAATGAGGACACAAGAGGAGGAAATGGCCTCAAGCTGCACCAGAGGAGATTTAGATTAGATCTAAGGAAAAGATTCTTCACTGAATGGGTAGTCAGGCATTGGAACATTTCCTGGGAAACTGGTGCAATTGCCATCCCTAGAAGTGTTCAAAAGCTGTGTGGCACTTGGGGACGTGGGTTAGGGGTAGACTTGCAGTGCTGGATTAACATTTGGGCTCGGTGATCTGAGAGGTCTTTTCCAGCCTTAATGATCCCATGATTCTGTGACAAATGGAATGCCAAGAAAAATGGCCCAGCTCACATAAAGCACCTCCAGAACGACCCTGGGATCCTCCCATTGTGTGTGGATGCAGTTTGGGTGCAGGCAGAACAGGATACACAGGTCAAAGCCAGAGATTGAGAGATTTTATCTAAATTTCCAGCACACAGACCCAGCAGGGACTGCTTGATGGGGTTCCCAGACAGGAACCATCCACGGTGGTTGTGTCCATCCAGGTTGCAATACCAGGCAGATTTTTATGAGTGTTTCCTCTTGCCATGTGCTTTGCTGCTGGTCACAGCAAATATTCTTCACTCCTTGCCCACTTTAGGATTTCCAGCCAGTCTGCAGAGACAGAGGAGACCAAGGATAATTGAACCCAAGTGCCATGCAGGAATCAGGTAACTGGGACAGCACATCTGACTGCAGCTGCTGCCACAGTTTGATCCTTTCCCCTACAAATATATGTCTGGATATGGGAATAAACAGGGAAATTTCATATTTTTGTTCAATTCTGTTGTTTTTAGAGGACTCGAGTGTGGATCCCAACAACTGTGTCCATGACAATCCAGCAGCTCTGGAGCCTCCCTGTTCTCCCCTCATACCAGTTCCTGTGTGGTGAATATACACTTTATATACAATAAAGTATTGTATATCTGGGGGCAGATCAACAGACCAAGGTCCCCTCACAAAGATGCCAAAATTTTTCATTCAAGGGGAATTGAAGCAATAGAACTTCAGAGCCAGCAGTCTGATTTCTTTATGGTCTGGAGTTGAGGTGCTTTAATCACTAATGATTTTTATATCAAGGATAAAGTAGGAAAAAACAAACCAAAAGAAAACAAAATCTACTGAGTGTGGATGGGAGCACACAGAGGACACAGACCCATAAACTGAAAGGCAAAGGGTGAGTCTGGAGGGAAGCAAGAGACAGTGGTCATGTATTGCTTTTTATTTTCTTTATCTTCAGTCAGAGTTGGGATTAAAAGCATGAGGGATGGAAGTTCATGTTCAGACTCAGATGTTTATTATTTCTTATCTATGTTACAGTGAGTGCTACAGCACTTCTAGCTAACAGGCTAAAAATGGTGAAATGGTGATCTATCTTTCTTGTTACAAGGTTTTTTAAAGCCTAATTGTACAATTAAGAACTAACACCTAAATTATTTTTACTTTTGACCCAATGACACTTGTGGCCTGCAGTGTGGCATTTTCTATCCAATTACAAATGTACCACCTATACCCATGAAAAAGATGGTGAAGAAGAAAGAAAACCTCTACCCTAAACCCTCCATCTTGCCTTATATCTATTACTATATTCTAAAACCCCAAATTCCAAATCCTTCGCCATGTGATATTGCACACTTCTATTCAAACTGCACACCAGTGATTCTAGTTCTGTCATTCAATTTTGGAAGCCTTCTCCAAGGCCTAAGGTCAAAGGCAGAGTTCTTTTGGGGATCAGTGCCTGACAGCACAGAAAGTTCAAACCTCCCAGTTTCCAGGGTTCCAACAGTCATGGGTTTTAGATCTGAGAGAGTCAATAAATCCAAGAAATAAAGGAGCCAAGAGCTCCAGAAAGTGTGAGCAGAGCAGGGAGGATTGTCTGGGATGTTTTGGGGTTCATGCAGAAGGAGGGCTTGAGGGAGGGATGCCACAGCAGCTGCTCACTTCAGGGAAGGACACAAATAGATCCAGAGCTGCCTGGCATTAGCACCAGCCTCTCCAAATGAGCAATCCAAGCGCTCTGCTGAAAGCCCAGCACTCCATGGAATTCCAGTCCCTGTCCCTGCCAACAGCCTGTCTTGCCTCTGGCTCTAAATGTGCAAGGCTCCAGGGACCAGGTGACATATGGAAAGTGAGCTGCTGCAGCCCTGGAACACAGAGAGAGCAGCCAGGGCCATTTTCACCACGCTGCTGTCCAGTGCTCCCATGGGATTTGTCCTTGTGTGAATCCCTCCAGTCCCACGGGAGCAGCAGCCTCTTGGGAAGATCTGCACTGGGGGTTTCACATGAATGAGCTGAGTTTGCTGGGAACAGTGCAAGAACAACGTGTGATGTCAGCCTTGACAGCCACTTTTCCATCTGCATCAGCGCAGTGTGTCACTGCAGGTCCCACTGCAGCCCTCAGGATGTGTTGGAAAGGTTCCTCCATGCCTTGGCACTGGAGCAGGGAGAAGGCAAAACCGGGAGGGAGGAGAGCAGGAATGAGCTGGGACAGCAGTTGGCTCCAGTTTGACACCAGCACCCCACTGCTCTGTGACAACTCCTTCTGCTGAGGTAATTTTCCATTGCACATCCAAAGGCAGATCCTCGCTCCAGAGCTGCCCTGATCTGCAGTTCTGGAGAGCCTGAAATGACACTGAGAAAACACCAGTGTCCTTAGGAACAGAACCCAGTCTAACCCATTCAAAGTGCTGCATCCTGCTGCCTTCCCTGCTTCCCCTTTACACCTCATAATTTCACATTGTTCACCTCTTCAAGACAAGAGCTGAAAAGGCTGGAAACCAAAATCATCAGGCTGAGGGAAAAATACATTTCCTGTGCTGTCAGCACCTAAAATAGTCTGGATTGGGATTTATGCAATGGCACCAACAGCTTTAAAATGTTGCACAGTCACCACACAACATGGCAGCTCGAGGAGATGGAGATTTATTTATAAAGCATTGGGAAGGCCTGCTCAGCTTTGGTTTTCTTACACACAACTGGAGCCACGGGAGGCTGTGGCCTTTTAAAAGCTGAGAAGATGCACATCAGCTCCAGATGTGGCTGCAAGTCTGAGCTATAAAATGAATTTACAGGATACCCTGAATTCCAGTATACTCTGGAATACCGAAATAAGAATTGCAAATTTGGCTTTGGCTCATGGGATGTCATGGATTTGATGAGAATATCACAAGTGGAGTCAAATGGCTCAGCTCTATCGCTGCAGCACATCTGAATTTAAAGACAGATGCATTTTTGCCAGAAAACTATTTTTTTTGGAACATGCCTTTTCTAATTAATTTTTATTTCATCATATCTCACTGAGCTCCAGCTTAATTGCCTTTTGGTACTGACAGTTTGCAAAGACAATTTGGAAGTAGATAAATCTCTTGCAGTTGGTTCTGAAACTGAAGAAACAAGAAAGAGCTTCAAGTCAATTTTAGATTTGAACAACTTTAAAAATGAATGATTACTACAGATGAGACTTTTATTGCGGAGCAGAGGATTTGTGAACTCAGATGGTTCTTACTGTTTCTTCCTTGAATATATATATATATCTAACCTTCAGTGACATTTTAATGGCTTGATATTTGCTGAAAGAGAATCAACTGACATGGTTACATGTATTCCAAAGAGCCTCATTAGGACACATTCCCTTCTCTGCACAGTTTTAATGACACCATAACCGTGGTATTTAACTGCTGTGTCCGTGCAATCTGGATTAGGAACTGGATTTTCTGACATCAGCAAGACCACTCTGGGGAGTTTTTGGTGGAAATCAGTCCTGCTTAATGAGGTGGGCAGGAGGATAAAGCTGACAGAGAGACTGAGAGGGAGACTGGAAGCAGCCAAACTTTTGATAGGAGGTCTTGATGTAGAAGCTGGGGCAGGATATTGGTTGTGTCCATCCTGTCCTGACTTCAGAGCCACCCTGAGTGCTGAGAAATGAGAGTTCATCATGAAAAGAAACCCTCATGTAAAAATCCTGCTCGTGTTATCCTAAATGGGCACATTCTGATGGAATAGGAGAGAAAAAAAACAACCCTGAGCACACACACCACACTTGGATCACCTCATGGAAGCTCAAGGATTCTGGGGTCTGTATAAGAAAATTGGTTTTTCCTTGCATGAAGACACTTCCTGTACCAACAGACAGATTCTGGGATAGCTCTCCATGTGAAGGAGGTTGTCCTGGCCCTTATCTGCTGCTGGAATTGTTTATATAAGGGCACTTGGCACCAGGGAGATGTGGCCACTATTCCTCAAGTTATTGGCAGCTGCCTCAGAGACAACACTTACACTGAAACTCCAGACTCTCAAGCTAAAATTCACCTTTGGGCAAACAAAATCCTTCTCTCCTCCTGTCAGTGTGAGCACCCATCAAACCTGAGAGAGCTGATGTGCAAATACCTTTTACAAAATCTGCTTCTCCCTCTTTTGAGGGTGCAGGAGGCACACGGGCATTTTGCCAGCCATCCACATAAGCAAATGTCCCCTGTGGAGCTCTGCCCAGATCCCACATTTCTTCCACAATATTTGGGAATTCGTGCCAGATACCCGGGAGCAAGACTTAGCACATCATTCCTAGAAGGTGGGGTGTGGATATCCAGGGCTGGTGTGAGCACTGCCACAGGCTGACACTTCAGGGAAGTGCCAAGAGCAGGCACATTGCCCAAAACATTATTAATTTTACAGCCAATCAGTTTTCAGTGTAATTCTTTCCTGCTGAACTGTAATTTATTTGTGATAACAACAACTTCATTTCACTGAATGGCTTTTTAATGCTCCTAACTATAAAAAAAAATTAATTTTACCACGTGTCACCCCTCATTGTCAGCTCAGCAGTGGATTATCCTGACTTGGACTTATTCCTCCAGGGCCTAAATGTGGATATGGGATAATGACCAGATGGTTTACCTGAACAATAGAGATTTACTAGAATAAAGGGAGAGGATTATGTCCCTGTGTGCTTTCAGTTATCTGCAGGATTGACGACTTTGTCACAGCATCCATCACTGACAGGCACCAGAGAGCTGGAAATTAAGCACATGGAAATAATAATCACAGAGTAATGGCCTCCTGGCTGGGCTGAGCATCTGCTTTGCTTCCAGCTCAGCTGGTGAAAACTCTCTGCTCTGAAACAGGAATTCATCTGACTGAATATTCATTGCCTTTCTCAGGAAGTGGTGCCTCTGAGTTTGTCCTCCTGCCTCCCCAAACAGCAGAGTTTTGGGGCTGCTCATGGATCTCTGTGTCCAGGACTCTTGTTGCCTCTCTTTTGGAATATTCCCAGCTTTCCTAGAGCTGCCCCTCAGTGAGGCAGCTCCTGGCCTGGCCCAAGAAGGGCAGCAAGGGCTCCCCTGGACTCCTGTCCCTATCCAGGCATCCCAAAGAGGTGACTGTGCTCTCTGGTGTCACTCTCCTGTCCCTGAGAGAACCTTTCCCTATTCCAGAGCCCACACTGTGGTGGGATAAACCCAGAATAAGCAGATTTTATCTGGAAATTGCAGGTAAGGGGAGAAGCCTCAATGCCCTCCACAGCCCTGCTCAGCCTTGCTTCAGATGGAATCTCAGAATCAGGATTTCCACAGGCTGGAAAAGGCTTTTGGGATCACTGAGTCCAACCTGTGACCTAAAACCACCTTGTCACCCAGACCATGGCACTGAGTGCCACGTCCAGTCTTTCCTTAAACACCTCTAGTGATGGTGACTCCACCACATACCTGGGAAGCTCATTCCAACATCTAATGGCCCTTTCTGTGAAGAAATTCTTCCTAATGTCCAAGCTAAACTTCCCCCAGCACAGTTGAAGACTGTGTCCTCTTGTCCTGTCTCTGGTAACCTGGGAGCAGACACCAGCCCTCACCTGGCTGCAGTCAGGGATTTGTAGAGAATGACAAGGTCCCCCTGAGCCTCCTTTTCTCCAGGCTGAGCCCCCCAGCTCCCTCAGCCTCTTTTTCCCAGACTAATCCATCCATTCATGCCTTTTTATCCCAGTTCCTCCCTCAAAATGACTCTTTATTTACTGCAGTTCTCATGTCAGGTAGGTGCTGTTCCAGGAGAGCTCTTCCCATGGTTTCCAGTCCCAGCAACAGAAAAAATACATTGTCCACCCTGCTTCTTCTCACCTATTTTGGCAGGGGAGTACTCAGGTCTAACTGCTGCAGAATAACTGGGTGTCTCTGCCAGCTGCAAAATGGGAAAAATGGCAAAGAACTTCAGCAAATAAAATAAAATAAAATAAAACAAAATAAAATAAAGTAAATAAAATTTCAGTAAATAAAATTAACTGGGATTTGCCACCACATGGGCAGGTCACACCCCAAATACTCCAGGTGCTCCTAAAGCACTGTCCAATAAACTCAGGTGAACCCAAGCACTGCAGATGTGCTCCAGAAGTCCAGTTCTCCTTTTTCTAAAAGACAGGCTGTTCTTTCTACATTATATTCCTCAGATATTCCTGTCTGAGATGTGTGCAATTAAAACCACAGACATCAACAAAAACATCTGCTTTGGCATTGCCCTTAGCAGCACAGCACTAAGTGTAATTAAACATCAATGCTTTTCTTATAAATCCCCCTATAGAAAAATTAATTTATTTAACAGGGAGATCAGAAGCTTCAAGAAAGCACAGGTTGTTATTAGTCCTGATTCCTGTCTTTGCCTTATCTTCTCTTTGCACAGCAGATGAAAATGGCTGAAAATTACCCTTGCAAGGCTTGGCTGGTTCTTCCCAGGCCAAGAGATTGCCTTTCATTTTGGTTCCAGGCATGGAGCCAGACTGTGATCATTTTTAAAGCTGTTTAGCCCAGATAAGTCATGTTTCTGAGTGGTAACATTTTCAAAAGGGTCACACTCTCTAAGACCTTAAATCAAATTTTCACTTGTGTCTTACAAGCGTGGAACATCAATTTACAACAATGTCCCAAGTCTCCAAAATCGAATTCAATCAGTAGGAGTCAAATCCCTTTGAAGATGTGGGTCCTGCATGTACTGATATTCCAAGGATTCGAGCCACCAGCAAGATCCTGCACACTGTCTGCCCTGCCTGGGTGTTTTTATTCCTGAGCACAGCATTGGGGGGTAAACAGAAGGCAGTTTATCCCTTAGGAAAGGAGAAATGAAAAGCAGCTCCTATTTACTATCACTGTCTCCTTGGATGCAGATGAAGCACTCAGACAGGTGTGCAGCAGGTGATGACAAAGTGCATTTGCACAGGAGCCTGCAGGCTCCCAAGTGACAGTGTCATAATTAAAAACAAGATGTTTGCTATTCCTCAAAATTATTTATTCAAGATTTAAATGCATTTATCAGACTGATTTGGTGGGAATGGTTTTAAAACATTTCACAAATAGTAGATGTGAACTGGAGGCCTGATTAATTTCTGTGCTGTGGCAATTTGCATTGGGAAAACTTTCTCAACTTTGCTGCATCCCCTTTTGTGTCCATTGTTTCTCTTTGTTCTGTTTGGTGAAATTAAATCACATCTTTAAAAAAATGTAAGTGAGAAATATACACCATGACTTATTTGAGGAGATAAATTAGTTATTTCAAATATTTGTGGCCAGTTTGAGGGTCTAGGGGTGCAGAGTGAATTGGGAAGGATTAGAGAATTCATCTGTGCAATCCAGGTCTCCCATGGTGACCTAAACATCTTTTCTTTTGCTTAGATGGCAAAACTTGGATTTTCAACTCACAAATTGCTCCTGTTGGTGTGAGTAAATAAGCCCCAAAGTGCATAATAATCAATTCAGTGGGTGGAATTCCTCAAGAATTTGACAACACAAGGGTGCTGCATCTGCAATGCCAGACTCTCAGGAGGATGTGTGGACATCAAGTGACTTCACCAAGGTAATTTTTCTTACTCCCCTGTGGGGATACTAGGAAAATTGAGTTTTTAATTAGTCTAAATGTGAAAAACTGTGGTGGTTTAAGGCCTCCCATTCTTGTATGAATCATGAAATCACAGAATGGTTTGGGTTGGAAAAGACCTTAAAGATCATCTCATTCCACCCCTCCTGCCATGGCAGGGACACTTTCCACTATCTCAAATTCTCCAAGCCCTGTCCAACCTGGCCTTGGACACTGCCAGGGATCCAGGGGCAGCCACAGCTTCTCTGGGCTGTTTCAAAGGTCCCAAGTATCTGCTTTATTTCAGGTCTTCATTGAGAACCCATTGCAGAAAATGGTGGGAGGGCTCTTTGTGTTATTTCTGAAAAGAAGTAACATGGAAGTTCAAGATGTGGGACATTCCAAGGCTTTGCTGCCGTAAAGCCCTGATGCAAAAGGAGAACAGACCACAAGAACACTGTTGTGACCTTTCTCTGCAAAACAGCAGGAAAAATCCAGATCCCTTTTCATACCTTTCTTATATGTTTTGCATTTATTCTTATAAACTGAGCCACAGGCTTTAAAAAGTTTCTCTGTTGTCCAGCCAGTACTTGCAAAACAGGTCAATTCTACACTAGGGATTGCAATTTTGGCCCTACTGGATGACAAATAAAGACATGTCCCTCTTTCATGTGTCTATCAGATAGACTGGCTGAAAGATTAGCACTTTTTAATAGATTCTTTTCTGGTCTTGCCTCAAATCACAAGCACTTTGGGAAAAGTGAGTGAAACACTTCATGGCAGGGACTGAGAAAAAAATCCCCACCGCTTCCCTTCCTCCTCAAAACCACAAAGGGACCACGCAGGCAAAGCTGAATATTTTATTTGTTTGTTTGTTTTTGCCTAAAAAGGAAAAGCCAGAGTATCTCTGCAGTCCAGTAATGACTTTTGTATGGAGCAGCTGGGAGCCAGAGGGCAGTGATGCAATGGGCACTGGAAGGATCAGGTCAGCAGCTGAAGCACTGACACCTCTGGTGAGACAAATGTGGATGTGATTGCTCTGCCCTCTGACTGTCTGGGGGATGATGAGGCAGGGTACAATGCAGGAGCCTGGCTGAATTAACAGTGAGACAAATATCAATGTGATCACTCTGCCCCCTGACTGTCTGAGGGATGATGAGGCAGGGTGTAATGCAGGAGCCTGGCAGAATTCACTCAGAGCCTTGCCCTTCTCTGGGTTATCACAGTCAAACTTACAGCTCCCAAGGCAGCACCCCCAGGCTTCCTGGCTTTGGGATTTACTGCTTGAGACAGCACTTGCCAGGTTGGGGAAAAAACAGCTTTTTCCAAATCTCTGTGTGACTCCTCGTTTTATAGGGCTGGAGTAGAGCTGCTGCAGCCCCAGTCACTCTGTGTTTTAGTTATCACTGGGTTTTATGAGTGCAGAATGTTTTCCCATTTATTGGATGCTCTGCCTGGAATGCAGTGAGGGATTCTTTACTGAGCACAGCAACACCCCCCTGCAACTGCTGATGTGGTGTTTGTCCAGGATGAGTGGATGGGCCCCAGCACTGTCCCTCCATCCAATGCAGCCCCAGCCTTTGGAGGGATCCTTCTCTTCCCTGGGATATGCAGAACAACAGCAAAGCCTCTCAGGGCTGACCTCTGCACTTTGCTTCTCAGATGGGAAATAAGGGCCCATTTCACTGCTCAGATTTTGGAAGGCAGCTTACAGGGCAATGGCTGAACCACTCACAGAACCACAGGAACATTAAGGTTGGAAAGATCTCCAAGATGATCAAGTCCAACCTTCCACCTAATTCCACAGTGCCCAATAATCCAAATCACAAAGTGCCACATCCACTCGTTTTTTCAACACTTCCAGAGATGGTGACTCCACCACTTCCCTGGAGAGCTGTTCCAAAGCTGAACTGTAAGGGGTTAGCTGCACCCACCCTCCATCACTCAATTTTGGAAGCCTTCTCCAAGGCCACATGTCAAAAGCAGTATTCTCCTGGGGGTCAGTGTCAGACAGCACAGAAAGCTCAAAATTCCAAGGCTTCAGGGTTCCAACACTTAACCACTCTTCCAGTGAAGGGACAGGATAATATTAACCTCTTCAGCTAGCCTAACCAGCTTCAGCTCCTGTTTCTATGCACATCTTTAAACACCTGGGTCACGAGCTTCTCAAACCCACATTTTGGAGATTTTTCCAAAATCAAATTAACTCAGCCCATTCCTGGGCACTTTTACCCGCAGGATCAAGGGATGTCTTCTCTCAGCTGTTCCTGGAGTTGACACTGACTGACACCAGAATCTCCAGCTGATGAGCAAAACTTGGCTGGGAGCAAGGCAGGACAATCCCCCTGTTGTTCCCTCATGCTGCTACACCTAAGATGCAATTCCAGGGAGAGCAAAGTTTCCTTTAAAAAAAAAAAAAGGACATTGTTCTAAGCCAGTCCCACTGAAACTACCAATTTCCAAAAGTTAGAGGACACTGAAATCCTTTTTCTCAAGCAATCCTTTCGCAGCTATAACAGCACAGCCTTTGCTGCTGAGTTGGGTTTTTCCCCCCCTTTAATTGGCTACCTAGGGGCTGAATAATCTGTCTTATTTCCTATGCTCAAATTCTGGTGGGGGTGGCAAGCAACTATTTTACAATGTGTTCTGTCTTGCTCCTCGACTAGCTGGGAAGTATTTGAAGGTCTTCAAGCACACTGGGGACCCAGCTCACCTTGCATGATGACAAAAAAAGAGCAATTATCTCCAACTGAAGCTGCAGGCAGGAGTGAAAAATAAATACAGAATATAGAAAACATGCCAAGGAACACACAGAGCTCATGGAAAACTTTTTTTTTAGAGGAGCAGATTGGTTATAGAGCATCATCTCCCTCCAGTGCTAAAGAGAGAGCACAGATTGAGGTTTGTAATTCCTTCTGGGAAAAAATAACACCACTTTTTAATTGGGATAACAAAGAAGGGCACACTCTGGGTTTCTGCTCTGTGAGTGCTGCAGGAGGAATGATGAACAAGTCACCTCCATGCCTGATCCCAGCACAGCCTTCCCTTGCACACAGACAATGTGTGGGGATGGGAAAGATGTATCCCATCCTGCAGGATGAAAACCTGCCATGGACTGCCTGGGAATGGCTGAGCCAGGGCAACCTGGGCTTTTCAGAGCTACCAATCCACCTGCTGGGAAGGGAATCCTTACCTCAGAGTAAGGACTTTTGTCATGGTATGGCTGGACACAGCTCCTGGGATGGAGGTTGTTGTTTTTTCCATGCTTTTTTCCCAGCAGGATCAGATACCAGCAAGTCTCCCAGTGCACAAATGCCCCGGAGTCTCCACAGGAGAGAAGTCTGGTGGGCTCATTTCTTGGCAGGGCTGTGTTTCTGCTGGCAATTCCACTGGGAACATGTTCCACCCTGGGGTGAACTGGCTCCCACTGGCTCTCCAAACATTCAAACATAAGCAAAGGCCACAGCTCTGAAGAGGATGAATGTGGCATTAATATTCCCTAAGGAGAGAATTAGAACAGTTATTTTCCTTGGAAATTGTTTATAAAGCGTGACCAGGTGGGGATTGGTTTCTTCTCCCAGATAACAAGTGACAGGGTGGGAGGAAATAGCCTCAAGTTGTGCTATGAGAGATTTAGGTTGGATATTAGGAAAAAATTCTTCCCTGAAAGCATGGTCTGGCATTGAAAGAGGCTGCCCAGGGCAGTGGTGGAGTCACCATCCCTGGAGATGCTCAAAAGCCCTGTGGATGTGGCACTTGGGGACAGGGTTTAATGGTGAACATGGTGGTGTTGGGGTAATGGTTGGAATGGATGATTTTTAGGGTCTTCTCCAACCCTAAAAATTCTGTGATTCTGAGATTTTGGGGGCATAAATCCAGCACAGCTGGGACCTCAGGAACAGACTGTCACAAATAAATTGCAGTGATACCAGCACAGTTGGTCAGAGCATGGTGCTGATGTCACCAAGGTCACAGGTTCCATCCTACTTGTGCTTTTCTCTGAAGAGTTGGACTTGATGATCCTTGTGGCTCTCTTCCAACCCTGAATAATCCATGAAACCTGTAAAAAATTTGCTGTGAGACTTCTGAGCTCTCTGTCCAGATGCTGGGATGACATCTCTGCTGAGCAGGGTTTAAATAGAGACCCTGGACTCCCTTACACTTCAAAAGTGTTTTATCCACCAATATCCAATATAGAATTAAACCTTCTGAAAGGTTTTCTTGCTGCCCTTCCTTTTTTTTATTTTTTCCTCAGAAACCAGCAAGGCTGACTACATTTTCAGGTGAGCTCAGGGAAGTATCTCTCAGTTTCCAGAGTTCAGCAAGTGTTTGGACAATGCTCTCAGGCACAGGATGGGATTGTTGGGGTGTCCTGTGCAGGGACTGAGTTGGACTCAATGATCCTGGTGGGGCCCTTCCAACTCAGGATATCCTGGGGTTCTGTGATTCTCTACATCTCTCACCACATCCAGGATGAACAGAATGGATCCTGCCAAATGAACATGCAAAATTCCCAAAGGTCCAGAGTCTAATGAGGTGTTTCTGTACCTGCAGCCTCCAGGTGAGCTCTGAGGGCAGCACCCAAGGGCAGCAGAGGAAGAACCAGGCTGACTTGGTGCCTGGTAGCAGAAGGACATTGCTTACCTTGAAGCAGTGTGAAATCAGATTTCCTGAACCAAGTTTCACACCCAGCAAAGTGCAGTGCAGATGGCCAGGCTTGTGTGTCTCAAGGCAGATCTATAAATTATGATCTCTTGGCTCATTAGAACTGCCTGGTAATTCTGCTGCCCCCTTAACCTGTGCCAGGGGAAATAGATGTTAGGGATGCAAAACGTGCAAAACACTTTCTCTTTCTGCAATTGCTGAGCAATAAATATTTCATCTGCTGGAGGGGAAGAAAATTCCCTGGAATTCCCCTGTTCTGGATGGTTAAGGCTCAGGCTTCTTGTGTTCTTCATCAGATTTCTGGATACTCACTCTGAACACGTTCTTTTTGTGAGCTCAGATACAGAGAACAGAGGGAGATGAGTTTGTTAGTTTGTAGGTATTTCTTGTTTGACAGACTCAGAATGTCTTACATGCTACCTCTGGGCAAGCTTCCCAGATAACATCAATTAGCCAGACTGGGTGCCACAAAAGAAAATTAAACCTTTTAATTCACTCTGTGTTGGGAAAAAAAATAAATAGAAGTATGTATATCACTGTGTAATTATTCTGATTTAGTGTCTGTGGATTCACTGTAACCAAGCAGATAAATTATCAAAAAGGCAGATTTTTCATATGCTGAAGATGGCCTTTCACTGCAGAAATTTAATTATGGGCTAATCCTTTCAAGCAGCTTGAGGTGGAAAGAGATTCCCATTGGTAAGAAGTTATGGCTGGATGGAGGATGTGGGTCCCCTATAAATAGTGCAGGACGTAAGGCTGAACTTGCCATTTCCTGTAGTGGAAAGAACTTTTCTTTCTCAATGCACCACTGAGAACAGTTCAGCCCACTAATTTAATTAGAAGGGAATTTACAGGCAGTTTGAGGTCTGAGGTGAAATCCTGGCCCCGCTGAAGCCAATGGGAATTTTGCCACTAATTGCACAAGGATTTTACTCCATGGCTCTTTGCAGAGATGCAGGGAGAAGTGGGAAAAGTGGGAGAGAAAATTAGCAAAGACTTTGTCAGGCTTTATGGGAATTTAGCTTGACCTGAGTGAGCAGGGTGTGAGCACAGCTCTTAAACAGGGAGAAATTTCTCCACTGAAAGGCTGGTCTGGCATTGGAACAGGCTGCCCAGGAGGGTGGTGGGGTCTTTATCCCTGGAAATGCTCAAAAACATGGATGTGGCATTGGGGTTTAGGGGTGAGCACAGCAGTGCTGGGTTAAGGGTAGGACTCAATCTTAAAGGTTTTTTCCAGCCCTAATGATTCCATGCCTCTGTGATTCTGAACTGTCCCTAAGCCCTCTGCCTGCTCCTCACCATCCCTCCCAAGAGAAAGGAATGTCAGAAATATGTTAATATTTAAGTTCAGAGAAAAAGCCTCCAAACCCTGGTTGTACTGATCAAAGTCTCAGTGGTGATTTCAGAGGGGCACAGAAGGTCCCACCCTACCAATGCTGTCTCTCTCAGGAGACAAGAAGTGAGACTGCCTTTGCAAACTCTGCTCCTGTCACGCAGCAAAAACAAAGATTTTATTTTTACTTCCCTGCAGGAAAGCTCTGATTTAAATAAATTAGAGGTGTACACTAAAAGAAAGAACACCCCCTCCCCTTCTGCACCTACAGAAAATTTGCTTAAATAACAAATCTGCATAAAATTGGGAGATGCTGTCATGCCTGATAGATGATCATGGGATAGCCCAATTGCATTACCAGGAAGACAGTAAACATTCTTGCTCTCCTTTTTAAAATAAATTACGCCCTGTTAATAGATGTTTTGCTTCCATAATAATGCCAAAAATGAAATTACTGGTCCTGCATCAAAACACATCAAAGCTAAATGTGCTCATTTTCTCTTGCAGCTGTTGGATGCTCCCAGCTCTTCAAAGACCATTTCCTGGGACTTCTTGAGAGCCTCTTCACAGTGAGTCACCAACAATAATCTTACTTCCTTGGAGATGCCTGCTGGAAAGCAGAATTTCGGGAAAGCTGCTGAGCTGAGGGAAGTTTTCACAGCTTCCTCACAGACCTACTGCTGCTATTCCCCCCAGGCTCTGAAGAAAAGATGCACCACAAAAACCATGAGAGGATGGGGCCTGCAAAGCCTCTCTGTGGCCTCTGCGAGCTCAAGATTAGCAGAAATCATGGAAAATAAAGTAACTGAGGAACCATAAATTTTAAAGATGCCTTAGCCAGTCAAATTCCCTGAGTTTTTCCTGTGTGCAGCTCAAAAACTCCAGGGTGAAGGGGAGCCTGCTGTGTGCAGCCCTTTACAGAGGGAAAACTCAAATGGAAGCTGTTCATGTACCTGCTGTATCTGGTGACCAAAGAGTTCTCTGAGGCTGTAAAGACCAAAAATCCATTTCACAGCTGTTTTAAGGCAATTGAACAGCAATCCTGCAGGCCCAAAAGCTGAGCCTCTGGGATGTTTGAACACTGATGCTACAGGAGAGAGTCAAGGTCAAAGAGTGGCCTGAAAAAATCTGCAACCACAGATAAACAGGTCACTCCTTTAGGCTTTCTTCCTTTCAGTGGGGCAGCTCAAAACTACAGATGTAAACACAGGATAATAAAAGTATTGTGTGAAAAGGAACTGAGCACTTCTGTGGAGGAGGCACAGGGTTGGAAAACTGGAGTTGGCAGCTTTATGGTCACCCTGGTCCTCTCTTTTTCCAGAAGGAGGACATGAAATCAAAAAGTGACTTCCATGACTGAAGTCATCTCAGGAAAACTGGGAAGGATTTGAAGACTTTTTAACAAAATTGCAGCCACTGCCAAGCCATGGTATCACTGGGGTTCCTTGTCTGCAATGTTGGATCACAAATCTAATCACAAATCAAAGATGGCAAAGAGCAATTCTCTGTAACAAAAAATAATCAATCCTTGGACAAAAAAGCAATCTGGATCATATTTCTATGGTGCAGTAAGAGCCTTGGATGCTAAGCAGTTGGAATAAATGAAATAAATCAACAAAAAATGAGAGCTCAATCATTCCCTTCTGGCCCACTTTGAATTTCCATTACGAGTAGAAGGAGTAGGGGTGAGAGGGATGAAGGGATAATTACACAATCCCTTCCCAATTCTCTGAACCATTCCACCCAAGTGACAAAGTGGGACTACTTTGGAATTCAACCAGAAGCCATTTGGGTCACAGAGCTGTGTTGTTGTCTCATGGCACCTCCTGATTACTGTGGTCCCAGTGGTACATTAATCGTGATGATCACCAGCAGGGGACTTCTTTCAGACACCTTCCATTGAATATTACTCCAGTTTCCCAATCAATAGGAAATATGATTGCAAGATGGTTCTTTGCCCATGAAACATTTGTTTTCTTCCCAAATACACTTCAAGAGCAGGTGACAAACTATTCATGATGTCAGCCCAGAGCAGAGGGAAGGAGAAAAGAGGTCACTGCAAGATGGGAGAGGCAATTTCAGGTGCACAGAGCTGTTATTTAGGGTTTTTAGCTGCCCCTATGGGTTAATACTTGAAAACCATCGTGGTTGTATGTGTTGGCATTTTTGCATCTAATGGGATGATTTACTGGTGTAATTAATGATGATGTAGTCAATAAGATGAGTTGGGAAATTAGGACTGAGTCATATTTCAGATTCAGTGGGTGATGCAATCAGAGGCTCAGATTTGCCATGTGCAGAAGGTGAGGAAGTTTGGAGCTGCAGGTACTGGCAGCAGGAAAATTCTGGATCTTTCTCCATAGGGTGATTTGGGATCATGAAAAAATAAAGTTAATGGGAAGATAACACAAGGTCAAGGGCTGTGGGTAGGAAAAAAAACCCTTCTGTTATTTCTGATTCAGTATATTCCAGCATAAAAAAACCCCAAAAATTAATTCCCCAGGGAAGCAGTGGCTGGATTGTAACATCCCCTCAGCAGGGACACAGATCTGTCCAGGTGTCCCACTTTCTGAAGAGCACACAGGGCTGGTGGCAGCTCATTTCCTTCCCCCTGAACACTCCTGGCTGCATTTTATTGCTGTCCCTCCACCTGAAGCATTTGCAAATGCATGAGTGGCTCAGGAAACTCTGTCCCTGGGGCAGCTGAACCCAATTCACCCTGACATCAGGAAGCAATCAGGATGGTTCTCTCAGAGCACAGGAACAGATTTCTTACACCACAAAGGCATCACCCCCTCTAGAGAGAGATGCCTTCATTAGCTGGCTCTGCTCAGCTTGACACTCACTTTTCCAACAGCCCAGAAAAAGCCAGAAGGACCAGGAGCTTCCAGCTACAGGGTCTCAGCTGGTGTTTGACACTCAAAGCATGTAAGTAATAATCAAGCTGTGCTAATTTCCAGCAGCCAAAGAGCTGACCTTAACAAGGCACTTTTAAGACTATTTGCTGTTTCTCATATGGACAGGACTCTGCCTGATGGCCAGGAGCTGCAATTAGGTCTTTTCTGCTTAGAAGTGGTGAGAATTTGGACTGGACGTGATGAAATCTTGGTTTCTGACTGTGCAGGGCCTCTGCAGAGCTTCAAAGACAGTTTGCAAAAATCCCACCTGGCATCAATAAAAGTTTGGGGCAACATCTCCCACACAACTTCAGGAGTAGCTCACAGCCTTCCTACAGTGCTGCAACTTCTCAACAGGACTGGGGAGAGTTTTATCCCAACAGGAAGGACTGGATGATCTTGGAGGTCTTTGCCAACATTAATGAGCTATGATTCTATCCTATGATTCTAAATATTTAAGCCTGAACTAGTAGCAGGAATTTAATTAGTAATTTAAGCACGAAGCAGAGCCCTTCTTCCTCTTACACTGGCTCACCTCACGGTACCATTCCCAAACCTGGTCACTGAGGAATAAAGAGCAATGAGCTGATCAGTTTAAAATCCACCAGGTATTAGAGGCTGGTTTCCCACAGCAGAGCCATGTCTGGGGAAATTTAATTTACTCCTGTGGAGCAATGGGTCTGAAGAAGAACAAGTTTACTTTAGATATTGGGAAGAAATTCTTCCCTGTGAGGGAGGTAAGGACCTGGCACAGGGTGCCCAGAGAAGCTGTGGCTGCCCCCGGATCCCTGGAAGTGTCCAAGGAGCAACCTGGGATAATGGAAGGTGTCCCTGCACATGGCAGAGGGGTGGAACTAAATTATCTTTTCCAATCCAAACCATTCTGGGATTCTGTAATTCTAAGTAAATCACTTTGAAAATTAAGGAATGAATTCTACAAGTGAAAAGGGATGACTTTGGTATCCCAGTATCCAAGACCTGACAATATCCATTAGAGCTGAGCTGGGCTGTAGGGCCAGCCTGGGAGAACTGCAGCAAGTAACAAAATTGATCATTTTCCTGCCTTACAGCTTTGATAAGTCACCTTAACGTTGACTCTTGCTTAACCAGACATGATTAAGAAGGTGTGAGTGTCACCTTTGAGGAATGAGGGGATAACTGAGAGTGTTTAAATTGAAAGAGTCAGCCCAGAAATGAGACTGAGTGCACATTTAGATGTGCTAATCACACCATCCTCAGTGCCTGGCTATGACGTTTCTTTCTGAATTAGTTTTGTGTTTCAGATGAACAGCAGGATCCTTTACTCAATTACAGCAGCACTCCTGATGAGTTTGTTGACATATTTGCTAATTTTCCCATGGCAATGTGTTTTGGAGGGTGCACATACATTATTAATGAACTGAAATTGCCTGGTATTCCATCAGTTATCTTTTATCCAGGTGTTGATATAACGTACAACCAGACTCCATTCCTGAATGGAATTTCCCCTTTGTTTTGCCACTGACTTGTTTCCATTGAATGATCCTGGTATGTTAAAAAATACATAAATAAATAAATACATACATAAAAAAATAGATAAATAAACCCCCAACCTCCTCTCTAATTTTTTCTCTCCAGGCTAGAATTGCCATGGGAAAGATCTTTCTAAGAGTTTTGATCATGCTCTATATACAAGTTAGGCTGACTTCATGCAGAAATGGTTGATAAAGTGCATTGGATAAAGTGCAGGAGGCAAAAGTTTCACTCCTTCCTCTGCCACTGCCCCCCTTGGAAAACCCTTGTCACTTAAAAGATATTTATCTACCCTAAGTTTAGACTTTGGCCTAATTGAGTTTCCCAGGCAATGGAAAGGGGCAGCTTTCTCCAAGGAGAGGTTCACTTGATGCTAAAATGGGAAGGAGAAGAATTAATCACCCACTGGAAGAGTCTCTCTGCCTCTAATTAACTCTCACAACAAATAAAAGAAACAAGATAAACAAGCTGGGTGAGGTAGAACAGGTGGCAGAGCTGCCACCTCACTTGCTCTTCACTTCCAGAGAATTACAGATGAGTCACACAGTTATGAGTGAAAAACAGATTTGGTCAAGTTTTAACCACTAAATATCCTCATTCTGGGGTTTGGTTTGACCCTACTGATAATTTAAGAAAGACAGAACCCAAAAACAAACCTGGAAAAAACTCTCCAGTGTAAACTTGCTCCCAAGCATCTTTCTTCCCAGACAGATCCAGTTACAGGCTCTGAAAATAAATCTTACTGTTAGAGGATGCAGAAAGGAAAATTTGGCTGCAGGAGCTCTGCAAGAGCAAACAAAGAGAAAAGATGAGATGGGAGGGGAAAGACCTTTCCAGAAAGGTTTTAACAGGAAGATGTGGGAATGTGCAGCCCTATTCAGCACCCAGTTTAGCACCTATTGTAATCTCAGGCACTGTAGGTGGATCCTGCCCAGCCTCAGGAGCCTCTGCTGCTTCACCTAAATCCTAACTCACCTCTCTGGTAGCCACCCACAGGTCTTTGTGTGGGGTAGTGCCACCAGATGCCTCCATTCAGGCAACTGAGTCCAGCCTTGGAGCTCATGGAATTCTGCTCCTTGAGTTAAATGGGGATTATTTAAGGACTGCCTGAGCATTCAGACTTCAACAAACTTTTAGCAAGTTGCAAGAGTCTGTGGGAACATGGGAAGTATTTAAAGTGGGAGAAGGAATTCTCGGTGCCAAAGGCAGAGGGAAGCAGCTGGGCCCCAGAGCAGATTGTGAATTTTCACTCCGAGCTGAATCGAGGCTGAGTTGTGCAAATCTCACAACGTTTTGGTCCAAAGTGATGGAAACAGGCACTGCAAAACCACCTCTAATTGGCACACTGATAAATTGTTAAATCTTTCCCTGAGCTCAAACACATGCAAGCGCAGTCCAGGTGGAATAGACCAAATTAGGTCAGAGCCTGGAATTCTCTGCATCTCTGTGGCACATTTAAGACACCGATCAGACTAAGCCCAGATAAGCCTATCAGCACTAACAGAACTTGGCTAGACTTCAGCATTTATCAGACTCTCCTCAGAGTGACTAATAAAATCAAATTATTCCATTATGGCATTCAAATATATTCATATTCACCAGGTAAACTGAGATTTTGTTGCAACATTCTAATTTTCATTCAAGTAATCATTAAAAAGTATGAATGAGGTTGCTCAGAATTAGAATTTTTCATCTTAAGGAAAACATTTTTAAATTCCTTTTCAGGCTGCACTGGTGCCAGCTATTTCACTCTGACAAAACCCAATGTTATTGTTTGGATTTTGCTATTAGCGAGCAGGAAATGTCAGTGTCAAAGAAAAGCTGTTAATTTATTTTTGGAGTGCTTCATCCAAGAGATACATTTCTGCTGGGAACCAGATTCCACTGAATCAACATGTTTAACTCCACTGATATTGTCTCAGGATCAAAACACACAAATTGTAACAAGGCACCTTCAGCAAAGTGAGCACACTCATCATCACCTCTTGACATCAGCCCATTAACTGTGGGCTTGCAAACAGTGGGGGTGCATTTAATTGGGGATTTAAACTGCAGCAGGCATTTTCTTTGCTGTCACTTTGCCTTGTATCCACATTTGGTGCTGGCAAAAAACATTTCTACCTGAGAGAGGTGAAATTCAGGTTTTTTTTTTACCTAAGTGGAACCAAAGGCAAATTTGCACACCATGGCACTGGGTAGGGCAGCCCACCTGCAGAGTGGGTTCATGCCTTCTTTAGGACAAACCAGGGGCTCTTCCTTATAAAAACCTTATTAGAGGGAGAGTTGAACATCTCTGGAAAGGCCACAGAAGATCACAGGGTGCAGAGATCTCCTGTGCCAGTGCCAGAGTCCCTTGGAGAAACAACCAGTGCCACACAAAACAGACACAATGGTTCTTAACAGCGTGATGGTCATCATTCTCGGAATCCGTTTTGGTGTTTTCCCCAAGATGTGTAAAAGTTCTTGTCTGGCAGTTCGTGTGCCCAAGGTGGAATATATCTGAGCTCTTTAGTTTTCTCGGTTTCAACGTTGTTTATTATTTCCTTATCTGTAATATTTTCTCTCAGCCCAGCCAGGTCTGTCTTGCAGGGCAGCCATGGCACACTCTCTGCCCCTCAGGGCCGTGTTATCTTTTTATACTAAAAACTACCTACATGATGTTTACAATTATTTCCCAATTCCCATCATCTATGTTAGACAGTGAACTTCTACTCTAAACCAATCCAAAAGTGCCAACTCCACAATAGAAAATGGAGATGAAGAAGAAGAACAAAGAAAGACCAAACACGTGCTTTTTCCTCCATCTTGTGCTCTAAAATCCCCATTCCCAAAAATCCTACAATCTATATTTTCATTTTATGATAACACTACTTAAACTTCTGTGACTTTTAGGTTCTCATATAAAGCTGGTAATTTGTTTCAAGGGCTATAACCAAACCCACAGATGTTTTGGGCATCATTCCAGGGTCTCAGAGCCCCCTGACCAGGGTCTCAGCAACTCTGGACTCCCAAAGGGATGTCTTAGACTCCAACAATCATCAGAAACTGGGATCCAGGAGCTGCCTGCCCATCACCACCTTCCTCTTGTCCAGCTGGATGAAGCTATTTGGATCCATGGACACAGCAAAATGTGCCAATTGCCTTGACCTCCTCTGGGTTGAGACAGCCCTGAAGCACCTGGGAGCACTGCCAGCACAGAAGCAGCCTCTGTAGCAAACACAACAAGATCCCCAAAGAACTCAGAATTTAGTAGTTTGTGTCAGCATCCATGGTCAGTTCATAATTCCAAGATAAACAGATTTTGATTTCTTTCCCACTCTAAATGCATTTGTGTTCCTAAGCCAGGTGACATTCTAGACAGAGAGAAGGGGAGTCAGCTTCACTTGTATTTGCAAATATATCCCAACTCTAATATTAACAAGAGCAATTTCAGTTTTTAGACCTCCTTCCAGTTCTATCCAAGCTCCATCATTATGTATCTGTTGAGTGATTTCCTCACTCCAAGAATTTACCCACATTTGTAACATATTTGGAGTTTTTACCAGAATCACCACAAGCCATTTTGTTCAAGCTCTTTGATCTTGTGCAGGGTTTCACATCTATAAAATCTGATTGCAATAAATTGACTGGAAGATGCACAGAACTTCAGAGAGGTCATAAAGTGAGAAAGGACCCATATGGCATCTTTTTATGCCTCTACAGTGCACAGATTTCAGGCATAATGGGTGCTGGATTAAATTATCTCTTGGTCAAATCAGTGGAATAATAATAAGAAAAACAGCAAACAGGATCGAATCACCATTTGTCCCTCTGGATGTTAATTCCAGAAAGCCACAGTGGGAGGATCAGAGTGCTTGGATGGTCTAACCCCTCAAGACAACACCTTTAATTTTAGGTGCAAAGCCCTTCCTTCTCTGGCATACAATACACAGTTATATTGTCCTTACCCAGATGGGAAATTCACTCGCCATCAGCTCCCTGAAAACAACCTGCCTTTCTCCTCCCAGCTGTGTCCTGCAGCAAAATAACATTTGTACTCATGGTTTTATCAGCATGAAGCACAGCTGAATTTCTTTTGGAATTTTTTTTTCTTGTCAGGACATGCCAGCATCATAAATTTCTTGTGAAAATGAAGACTGCTATTAAAAAGGGTGGACTTAGCACTGCTCCAGCTCAAACTGTGCTTTTTTATTCCTTCCTGTCCCAAAAGTGTGTTACCCTGCGATTCCTTAATGTCTGTCACATAATTACTGCTGCTGGAATAACAAAAAACCAACTCAAGAGTGCAAAAGGAAGAGAATCTGGGGGAGAAACAGCTTTTAGAGCACAAACAAAACACTGCCCAGCCCCATCAGGGTTGCATCAAGGGGCAAACCCAGCATTAAGACAGGTGAACATTAAACTGTGAGGGGTTACAGGGCACTGCTCAGCTCCCTCCACAGCCAGTGCTGCCCCAGAGTATTGGCACACAGCAGGGAAGAAAGGGCAGAGCATCAATCTTTGTGTGCAGTGAAAGCTCAGGGAATTGAGGAGTGGCAGTACTGAGAGGAGCAAAAAATCAATGTAGGAATCGAAGGCAGTTCAGCTCCCTGTCGCTGTTCAGATCTTGGATAACCACAGAGCTGCCTCATCCTCATCCTCCCTTATCCCCATGAAGTGGAAGGTGATGCCATGCAAATGGACACTTGTATGAGAGCTGGACCACAGGCACCCAGAGAGTTCAGCAGTTCAAATTTAGCAGAGATGTGTTGAACTGCTAAAGGACATCCCTGACCCTCCAATAGTCCTTATGCAGTCCTCTGCAAACCCTTAAGGAGGTTTACTTCAGGATTAAAAGGTATTAGGCATGTAGATTAGAGAGAGGTGTTTGATCCATTTCCTCTTTATCTCCACTCCTAAAGATCTTTCAGTGCCAGTCAGGTTGCTCTAACTCGTGTTTGAGCACGGGTTGTGCTGGCTGTAATGGAATTGATCTCACTGCAACCTGCAGCCCTGTTCAGCTCACCCTAAACCAGATCTTTAAATCTGATCAGCTGAGCTGCCAAGAAATTCAGGTGGGGTTGGAACTGGGTGATCTTTAAGGTCCTTTCTGAACCAAAACATTCCACAGTGCTCTGATTGTCTGACATCCTTCCCATGGTTATTATGGACCATGGGGCTTGTGCTGAACGCAGAATCATTGTGATGGGAAAAGGCTCTGCTGCAGCCTGGAGGCTGCTGAGATTCCCAGTGCAGCACTCCTGGAAGGGCCAGGGACAGCACAAAGCCCCCAGAGGCTGCTGGCTTTGCTGGTGTGAAATCAAGCACAGCACTGCTCTGCCTGCCAATCCCCAGCATCGCCTGCAGACAAGGAGAGAGGACAAGGCTGCTGTCTTTGTCTCTGAGAGCTGAACTTGCACCTCGGAGGGAGAGCAGCCAGGGCCTGGCAAAGAACTGTTTAAAAACACAGCACAAAACCAATTAAAGAGAAGAGTCCCAGCTGATCAGTCCTTGAAGTACCTCAGCACTGAGAGTGCTCTGACAGTTCAAGTGCTCTGAATTGCAGCATCCCCTGGCAGTGGCTGGTGAGGCAGCAGGGAGCAGTCACAGATGAGATGCTGAATGTGGCTGGTACTGCCCCAGCGGCCCCCTGCAACATCTTGATGCCTTTGCTTTAGCAAACAAGGATGCTCAAGGTTTGATGGGGCCCTGATGAAGCTCAGGTTTCACTGGACATGCCCTGAGCTTCTGCCTGAGCTTTTTGACTGACTGGAATGTGAGGCTTTATCCCACCTGTGGATTTGTTGGTGCTCAGTACAACCAGAAATGCTGGATTTGTCTACACCAGGTGAGAATTAAGCCCAATCCTTCCTGAAAATGTCAGACTTCCCACATTATACACAGACCCACACGTTGGCCTGCCACAAACACTCCAGCTGACAACAACCCACTGGATTTAACACACCAGACTCAGAATTAACTCCCAAACCTAACACAGATTTTTGTGTGAGACCCTGTGAGGCTTCACTTCATCTATGTGTGCCCTCTATCTAGACAGAGGAAATGCCACATCTGGTGCCTTGAACCATCTGGAAATAGTTGTCAGCTCTCTGTATTGGCCTGAATATCATTTCCTTGAACTGTTAAACACATGTTACTGTAGTGGATTCATAAATAATATTACGAAATAGTCAAACTTGACTAAAAACTTTGGATCCCAAAGTTAAAAGCAGGAAGTCTGGACTATGTAAGTTATAGTTGCACTCACCTGTTTTGGTGTTACCACTTTCTTTGATTTTTAGCACGAAAAATATTACTAGGATTTCCTTTAGAGATAGGTTTCCAAAAAGTAATGTCAATAAGAATCATGAATTTTCTGTTGAGCTCCAGTTCCTTGCAAACCTGTTGAACAGCCCAGGTGTGCTTCAAATTGGAAGCAGCTTTTTCAGGAAAGGCCATGAACCTTGGTAATACCTTTATAACCATCCCAGCTTTAGAAAGATTTCTGGGGCAAATTAAGTGCCCAAAGGCTAAACTGTATCCTGCCTCAGAGTCCCACGTTAGGGTCATATTTAGAGGGTATAAATTAGCTGTGTCTGTTAGTAGCTCTCTGACCTTAAGCCTTCAATGTAAAATCCTGTCGTTTTTGGCTTAAAGTGAATTAGAAAAACACAAAGCAGGTAGTTAGGTGGATAAAATGACAGAGCAGCAATGGCACACAGATGTTATGTTCCTGCAAAGACTGTCCTTTGCACCCTCCAAGCTGTCTTTTCTACTCATTCTCCAAAATATGCATTATATTTAACATTAAAATGAGAGCTTGTAGCGCCAGGTATCTTTGCCCATCTGTTTCTCCTCTGAAGTGCTCAGTATTTTAGGAAACTAATAAAAATAACCGAGTGGTAAGAGCCAAGTTTTTGCTGAAGGGACTCACTGTTTTGGAGCTGTGCTGGGAGAACTGGTCCCTTCCCAGCAAGGTGCACATAAAAGTGCACCCTGGGCTGGGTTATGACAATACCCAGCCTTGCTGTGAGCCTATAGAAGCAATAAAGCTGCAGGATCAGCCTGCAGAGAGCTTGGGGCCAAAGCTGTGTGCAGTGTGCTCCTCCTAAGTGCTGCTCTTTGAAGTCTTTGCAGATGATGTGTCTCTGAAACTGCCTTTGGGACTGATCCACTGAAATCACTCAGAGCTTTTTCCATTTCCTCCATCCTCTTTTTTAAGCTGTAAACACATGGCTCAGTGTCTTCTTGGGGGATGGAGGGAAGGATTTTGTTGGGGGTGTATGCTGGGCTTTGCACCATTATTAGTGGTTTGTTATCAGTTTTATCTGTTTTCTTTCAGAGCTGGGATTAATAGAAACACGATTGAGGTGATTTTTGTGTTCAGGTTTGGATGTTTATTGTATCTTATCAAAAATTACAGAAAGTACGACAGCACTTCTAGCTCCTTGCTAGAAGTAGGGAAAACGGTTGCAGTGGGGTCTGCTTTAAGGCTTTTTAAAGCTAAACAAACCAATAAAAGTTTAACACCTGCATTATTTATCCTTTTGGCTTAATAATAGGTTTTCACAACCCTTAGAGTGACATTTGACTGACCGATTAAAGACTACTACTTGAGTTCTGTGAAGAAGATGGAAGAAGATGAACAAAGAAAAAGACACCACCTAAAATTTTTTATCTTGTCCCATATTCATTACTATACTATAAAACCCTCAAATTTAAAACTCATCACCTAGTGAAAATACACACATCTAACCCACTACACATTTGTGATTTCTTACTCATTATTTCTATTTACAAGCTTTCTCCAGGGTTTCAGGTCCAGAGCAGTGTTTTCCAGGGGGTCTGTGCCTGGAAGCACAGAAAGCTCAAAAACTCCAGATTTCTGAGATCCAACAAGATTTGGCCTTTTCTGAACTGTTACTGTCCTCTTACCTCCACACTTGGAGCTGCCTATGACAGAGGGCTCAGCTGCTGACTGAGGTTGTTTCTGCTCCAGGCTGAAACCTTGGATGTCCCCAGTTGTGATTTTCTCTCTGGCTTCTCCCTGAACTTCTGATCCTGGCTCTGCTGCTTCCCTCCACTCACCTTCTCCTCACCCAAAGCTGTGGTATCTCCTCACTGACTCCTTCCCAACCCTGGCAAACTTGTCCTCTAAGTACCAGGAGGAGGAGAGCAGATGAGGAAGATGGAGGTGATGACAGGATGGCATCCCTGACTCCCTGGATGCCTGTGAGGAGCAGCAGGCACCAGCAGGGATGTCCTGCTCACTGTCCTCTTGCAATCCTCTCCAAACCCATGTTTAAGACCTTGACCCTCAGCCCTGTCTGTGATTTCCTCCCGAGGGGAGGTGACAGTGACAGGACCCAAGGGAATGGCCTGAAGCTGTGTCAGGGGAGTTTTGGGTTGGATATCAGGGAAAGGTTCTTTCCCCTGGGGGGTGCTGGGCACTGAACAAACTCCCCAGGGAATGGGCACAGCCCCAAGGCTGCCAGAGCTCCAGGAGAGTTTGGACACCACTCCCAGGGATGCTCAGGGCAGGATTATTGGAGTGTCCTGGCAGGGCCAGGAGCTGGATTTGACCTTCTGGCCCCCTTCCAGCTCAGGAGATTCCACGATTCTGTGCTATCTCCAGCACAAAAGAGCCCAGGCTCTACACTCCGTGACCTGGAGCAGGTTGTGTTTGGGAGGTGGAGTTGTTCCCAGTGGCCCTTCAGGGGAGCAGAGGTGCACTTGAATGGATGCTTCAAATACCTGATTAACCTGCAGGAATGTAGGACTCAATCTCAGCACAAAGAATCTCATCCAAAGGTCACCAGAGCCACTGAAAAGTCTGACCTGAACCACAGCTGGGGGAGTTTTGCCAAAAGCCAGAGCTGTGCAGCAAATAAAGACTGTTTATGCTGATTTCTGCCATTCCCATCTTGCTGCTTCTCTTATCACTATTTCCTCCCCTCCCTTCCCCACTCCTTCCTCTCCTCTTTCAGCAGAAAAAGGAGCCTGCCAGACAATGCATTCACAAGTTAACACAGTGCAACAGACTGCAACTACATTAAGAGCAGCTCACAGGCAGGTTTAACATCCAGGCTCTGGGGAACGAGCAATGAAATAGGAGGATGGAGCTTGGCACTGCTGTGAAGCTGAGCAGCTTCAGCTATAAAAAGAAGCCTTTTACACGGATGTATAAAATGAAATAGCATCTGAAAGCCTCTCTGCTTTTGGAGAGAAGATGAAGCAGCAGCACACGAGCACCCAGCTGGTGAGAGAGCACCTGGACTGGACATGTGCAGAGGGAAGATGTCCAAAGGCCAGGGCTGCAGTGCTCTGCCTCAAACCAGCCCTGCAGAGGGTGCACCAGGCTCCATGAGGTTTATCTGGGCTAGAGGGGTCCCAGGTCTGGCTTGCTCTTTGTGAGCAGGTGCTTCACACATGGCTTTGCCCCTCTGTGGGTTTGGAAGCTGTTTCAGGATGAAATGTGATCATATTGCCATTTACTGCACCCCTCTAAGCAATTTAATGAACTGTGGAAACTCTTTGTACAAGCTGCAGCTCCAGCAGTGGTGACATTGCCCAAAACCACTCATATTGTCTCAGGATCCTGGGCCAGGACTTCAAGCAGAGGCTCTGGAAGTGTGTGAACACCAGACAGGGCTTGTTACCCATCACCCATCACACATCACCCATCACTTCTGAGCATCTGTCAGTTCACTGCTGCCCTGGGTCACAGCCCAGCAGCTCCTGGGAGCAGCATTTCTCACACAGAGTGCCTGCAGTTTGTTCTGAGACTTCAGTCCCTCAGCTCCTTGGCTGCAATGATAATTTTTTTCTTCTGGGGTAAAAAACCAGGGGCCATGCTGCCTGACTTTTTCTCTGCCATCCAACACTGGATCTTGCTATTTTGTGTTAGTTTAAATAACCTGTCAAATCCTTTGCCCTTTATTTTGGAACTTGTAGTTCTGGGTTGCAATCAGGTCACCTCTCAATCATCTTTCTGACAAACTGAAGAGACTGAGCTCATTAAATCACTTACCAAAAGTGCTTTCCCCAGCCTCTGATAATTAATTGTATGTATTGCTTCTCCTCCCTGATTATTTTATCCATATGCTGACACTAGAAGATATCATGTGGGTCTGACCAGTGCTCCCAGTTAAGGAAGTTTTTTACCCAACTGCTCCTCTCCCCAAACACCTAAAAACTCAATCAGACACCACACAAACAACTCTCAGTCTGTGACTACCAATCTGCGAACTGCTCAGATTTATACCCATAAGATTGTCTTCAGACTCATTGTTTTCAAAACACTATTCTCCAAGAATTGCCTGTGTGCTTAGAGGCAGCAGATCACATTTGCCTGCAATAAAAAGACCATTTGCACCAGCCTCACTGACAAGCAGTCAGAATTGCCCTCTCTAAATGTCTTGCCTTCATTATTATTTATAGGTGCTTCATCATTTTGACACCCACAAATTTTATCGACAGTGATTGCATATTTACTTTGGGATCATTAATGACACTGTTGATAGTGCTGGGCTCAGAGCCAGTCTTGTAAAGTGCCAGTAAAGCATCTCAAAAAGTCATTTCATTAGCTACAGGAATGCTGTCACCCTTGTTCCTAATCATTTGAAAGTGTTTCTGTGGATAAGAATATCTATTCACATGATCTATTGCTCATTATTGCCCAAAATATTGCTCAATATTAATTAAAATCATTTGAAAGATGCTTTGGAGTATTTATGCACCAATCTTTGCAATTTCCCTTGATCAAGTGTCCAACAGACCTATGTTCAATAAAGCCATGCTGGCACACAGTATAATTGCATTGTGCCTTCACTAATCAAATCCCATATCAGCTTTTCCTTAATTCTGCTCAGGGCTGGAAATCCAATAAACTGGCATGTAGTTAACCAGATTATTTGATACTTAAACTTCTAAAATTAGGTCCTTGCTGAGTTGTCAAAAAATGCTGCGACACATCCCATTGAATCCCAAAGAAATGTAACATTTCCAATTGATTTGGCTTAATCCACTCTCAGAGATGCTCTGACACAGGGGCTTTGTCAGACTGACCTGCAGTTGGAGATTGAATAAAAGATGCTCCCAGCTCCTCAGCCACTTAAACACCTTAACACAAACCTAACTTTGTTTGTCTACCTATATAATTCTATAATCTGCTCATCACCATAGCAACCAAAATACCATCCCCTCAGCATACCACAAGTAACTGCATTTGGAAGGAATTTTTCCTCCAGAAATGTCCCTGCTTAGCTTTGCATTAATCCCCATGGCCACTCACTTCACACTCACTGCAAGCTCAAGGAAGCACAAATGTGTGAACTCACAGCCACAGAAGAGGTTTCAAGAAATATCTGACACTTACCACTTGAATTTATGGATGAGTTAGCCTGCTTCTCTCACTGTGAACAGTTTTGTCTCACAGCTTTAGGGAGCTCTACTCACAGCGCAGGACTTACACATTCCCTCTCATGAGAGCAGAAACACGTTTTGGAAAATTAAAAGTGTTTGTGACCTCCTTTCTTGGTTGGTTTTTTGGTGTTTTTTTTAGTAGTTTTAAATTTTTTCTTTTCTTTTCTTTTCTTTTTTTTTTTTTTTTAAACAGAAGAATTTCAGCTCTGTAGATAAAGTCCAAAGCTAGAGATAGTACAAAAAAAGAGTTATACTACCATAATTGAATTCCATTCTCCTTAAATTCCATTCTCCTTAAATCCAGGGTTTGCAGTGCTCTCTGTTAGGGTCCTGGACTCTACTGTTTCATGGCCAAGATTGTCACAGAATAGTTTGGGTTGAAAGGGACCTGAAAGATCCTCCAGTTCTAAACCCCTTCCATGGGGATTGGTTCATTATCCCAGGCTGCTCCAAGCCCTGTCCAGCATGGCCTTGGACATTTCCAGGGATCCAGGGGCCTCTCTGGGCACCCTGTGCCAGAACCTCAGCATCCTCTGGGTAAAGAACCTAAAAAAGAACCTAAAGAACCTCTTCTTCTTAAAATCCAACCTAAATCTCTTCCTCTTTTTAGTTTAAAACTGTTCCTCCTCATCCTATCATTATCTGCCTCTTTAAAAAGCTTCTCTTCTGCTTTTTTATGAGCCCTTTTTAAGCACTGGAAGGCCACAATAATCTCTCCCAGGAGCCTTCTCTTTCCCAGGCTGAACAACCCAACTCTCTCAGCCTGTTCCCAGAGCAGAGTTGCTCCAGCTCTCAGAGCATCACAAGGACTGAGCATCTTCAGAAGCCACTACCCCCCAAAATCCAGATGAAAACCAAGAGTGGCTAAAAGTCAAGGCTTAGGAAAAAGGAAAGGGGGGAGGAAAAATCTTTGGAACATACTGTTTCTAAACTTCTTGATTCAAAGTGCAGTTTTTAATGTGGCATCTGGCTAATTAGAGAGGAAAGTGTAAAAATCAGCAGATAACCTTTCAGTGACTCTACAGGGAGACAAACAGCACACACATTGCTGGAGTCACAACCAGGGTGAGAGCTCAGGAAAGGTTAATTTAGGCTCTGCACTCCTGTCTATCAAACACTAAGAAATGGATTTGATCCTACATGAAGAGGCAGAACTGAAAGTCATCCTCTCGTCTCTCCCCAGTCTAGACACAGCTGCACACCCACATCCACCAGGAGGAGAAGACAAATCCCCAGCTAAGCCAAAACGCTGTACCAGAGGTTCTCAAGGTATTTAATGGGTAGAATTCCAATTCCTGACATCTGTAAAATGTGGATAAAGAGCCTTACACACGGTGTGACAAAGCTGTGAGGATTAGGCAAGCTCTGAGCCGTGCCCTGCAGACACCATGCCCTTGCTCCAGAGCTCATTGTACATAGCCTTTGATCCTGCTTCCAGTACCTCTCCAGCAAGCACTTATATAAATAAACATCAGGCTGCATGACTGCATAATTATACAGAGCAGGAAGAAGGCACAAAAGCCCTCAGTGAAAGGATCAGACACTTTAAATAATTTGTACTAGCTGGAGTGCAGTGAAATATTAAACTGAAAGAAATGGCCTTCAGAAGTTGTAATCTTGCCCTTTGTGTCAGTTCTTGTGGGTAAGAACACGTTGTACCCTGGTCTGGATTTCGGTTTCTGGTTCTTCAACCCAGCCCAGGCCAGTGAGCTCCTCTCAAAGGTGGTCCTGGAAACAGCAGGTCTTGGAAAAGGGCAGATCTTTCTGCAGTTCAGAAATCCAGATTAACAGCTGGCTTAAAGCTTGGTTCACAGATTCACAGAATGGTTTGGGCTGGGGATGACCTTAAAGATCATCTCATTCCAACCCCCCAAACTGAACAAGTGAACCTAACATTGGTTTGTAAGTTTTGAACCACTGTAAACATGGATTAGAGTTCTCAACACTGTAACTATGGCCAAAAGGAGACACCCAGCACCATCTGCCATCATTTGGTCAGGAAAGATACTCCAAGGCCTTATTCCTGAGCTTGGAAAGAGAGTTCCACACCTGCCAGATTGTGACCCCGTTTCTTCCAGCACATTTTTTCCTCAACAACATCTATAATCCCTCACTGTTACAACAGATCTACACTACAAAGAGCGCTACAAAGGGAAATAATGGGAAAACAAGAGAAGTTTAGGGAATAAAAGATGAAAAAGAGGGCTATTAAAGGATGCAGGCGTATTGCAAGAAGAATTCCAGATGAGATATGCACAGAAAACAGAGGGATAGGATGAGGGCAGGAGGTCAGAGCTGCTATGGGGAGGGCACCAGACAAAGCCCTGGCACAGGAGCTACTGCTGACATGTGTCAGCATTAACAGCCACTTTGTAGAGCAAACACCAAAGGGCATCTCCTGGGCTTTCACTTGCTCATTCCCATCAGCAGGGCACTTTCCCTGTCAATGTTTCTGCCCATAATGACCAAACTCTCCTGCTTAATTAGTCCCATGTAGCACCACCATGGACAGAGCCACCTGCCCCCCTGGCTCTGGCCCAGCTGGGTGAGAGCTGATCTCACTACAGGCACATTCCCATGCCAGCACTGACACCCTCCTCCCAACACTATTTTTCCACCCAGAGACTGCCAGCTTCCTCTGCCAGTGGTCATTCCCACCAGCACTAGCCACAGGCTGATGGTTCCTTTCACTCCCTGGGGACAGATGGCTCCATCAGAGCAGCTCTCGCCCCCAAAATAACTCATTTGATGGTGATGTGAGCAGGTTGGCTCAGGAGAGAGTTGGTGGCTGCTCTTCAAAGCTGACAGCCACTGTCCACTCCCCCAAAGCTGCTCCTGCAGACAGACACCCACCCCTGTCCAAACCAGAGCCTGGGGGCTGTCCCCAGCTGTGTCACACATGGCTGGCATGGCTGAGCACCTCTTCCCCCTGTAGCAACAGCAGGGACTATTTTGTGTTTATTTCCTGGCTCAAATCTTTCCATTTGTTAGGTTTGGCTCAATGCCATGCACAGCTGAGGAGCCAAAAAGCCAAGGGCAGAGGGCTGCTATTTCACCTTTGATAGATGGGAACTGAAGTTACTCTTGGCAGCTGACTTGAGGCTGCTGCAAAGAAAAAAATGGGACCTGGTTGCCACAGGGCAGTGCTCTGCAGGTTCTGGTAACGGGGTTAATTGGGATTACCTGAGCTTGGCCTTAATCAGCACCAGGAACATATTGTTTTCAGGATTGTTTTGCTGAAGTGTGTTTAGAAATGTCATGGTGGGTTTTGATTATGCTCAGAGCAACCACAGTTTCCAAAAACAAGTAAAAAAAAAAACCCAAACAACAATGAAACAATCTGATCTCTTCAATGTCATCTCAAATTTGCACTGTAAGTACAGAACTGCACAAAATACACAAGTCTGATGTAAGAAGAGAGTCTGACAAAGTCAAGGATTTTAAATATTTTGGAGTTTTCTTAATTTCAAGAGCTCTAGTCCCTAAAGTTGATCAGTCTTTTCCTGCCTTTTCTATAAATTTTAGAAACAGCAAGTATTCAAGGTACACGTGATATTCAGAAAGAGCAGCGTGAAGCTTTGTAGATGCTCACACTCTAAGAGAAAGAAATAATAATGTCATTTCATTTTTATAAGCTGTCTTTTTATCAGGAGACCTCAAAGACAGCCCTCAAGCAAAGGGCACAATCTTTTGACTTACACAATCAGAAACTGCAGCACCACTGATTTGTGCAGCATCTCCCACCTTGCTCTTGGAAGAGCCACAACTCCAGTGGGTTATTGTGAAGTTGAATTTATTGCTTTCATAAATTCACCCAAGGCAGCCCCTCAGACACCTCCAGGCTACAAAACTTGCGCTCCAGCCTCTATCAAACCTGATTTGGATCTTAGCTGATGCAAGCAGCTCCCCAAAACCCAGTGGAGCCATATCTAGGTTTGCCAGATGAATATCAGGTCCTCTGTATTTCATGTTAATGTATTCCTGCAATTCTCCACGTCTATTCAAAGTGTTTCTTAATCTTTTATTATTTCTACGTCAAAGACTGCAGAATTTTCTGGCTTTGTATAATTCAGACGCCTGAGAACACCAAAACATTCAGTTTTAATTCCTCTTTCTAATGGATAAGTATTTCAACCCGTTCCTAATCAGTTAACCTTACTTTGAGGGCCAATCTCTGAATAAGTAGGCTGTGACAGAAACGAGCTCTAAGTGCCACAGATGCCTCTGGGCAGATTTAGACTTAATGACAGACGAACCCAGCTCCAGCCAAATCCATGGCAGCCTGTTTTCATCTCAGCACTCAGCAGGAATGAAATCCCACTGGAATCTGGGCTGGGGGTGGGACTGGCTTTTTTCACTCTTGAAGAAGAAAGAGGGGAAAAGTCCAGAATATTGAAGTACTTGGGAGTAAAGGTCTACCTTCCAGCAGGCATCTTTGTGATATTTCCCCCACAAGTTTTAAAACTGTTGTATGGGAGTGGCAGATCCTGGGGCAGGTGGCAGGGACCTGTGTCAGTATGCAGTGGAGATGAAGGGGAGAAAAAATGATCTTTAGTCCTTCCAGATACTTTGTTAATCCTGAACTCCACATTAATGTTGGAAATGGGCCACTGACCCCAGCAGGCCCTTACATGTCAGAAAATCCTCATGTGACCCCAAGAGCCTGAACCTCACAGGCAGCCCTGTCAGGAACCTGCTTGTTCCAGACTGTCCATAATTCAGGGGTTCCATAATTCATAGTTCCATAAATCAGGGGTTTGTTTTTTTGTGTTATCTTTTGCAATGCTATTCTGTATATTGGCCCAGAGGGTTGATCTAACTTCTCCTACATGGGTACCCTGAAGGGAGCACAGTCCTGAGAGGACACATGCAGAAAACAGGCTTATAAATGGGATTTTCAATGTGAGGAAGAGCCTTCAGTAGGCATGAGGTCCCCATTTCCCCTGCATCTAGGAAATTATGCAATGTTGCAGGCATTACTCACATTTCGAAATTCAGCAAATTCAATGAATTTTGAAATTGTCGATCTTTTCCTCAGAGCTTTGATTAATGATTAATGGAATTAAAGCCCATGGAATCGGGGTTGGAACCACATCCACCCTTGTTAATGAAAGTCTATCATGACCCACTGGGTTTTAGCATCCTGGTTTATTCTCCAGGTTGGTTTGATCCTTCCACAAATTCCGTGTTCAGTCAAGGCACTGGGCAGCAGCTGCCAGGGGAATCCTGTTCTCGTCAACTCACTCCTCCATGAGCTCAGCAGCTATTCTTTCCAGATGGAAAAATCTGAATTGTTTCCAAACATTTTCCTTCCTGAAGAACCAGAAGCAATATAAAACGTTTACTTTGCTGGGCAAGCTTGGCTTTCTCAGATCTATCCATTTCCCTTCTGCAGGTCTTCTCTTTCTCTCACAGGACAAGAAAGCTTAACCTAGAAAGTAGATTCACCCCAGGCAAAGTGGGCTGTGGGAGCAGCTGTGAGGTGTAAAAATGATGAGTGGTACAGGTGTGAACAGTAGAAATGAGCATTGTGATACAGCCAACTAAATAATAGTAATACTAGAAACAATAACAACAATAATAATAACAATAATAAAATAACTCAATAAATTACTCTTCCTTCTCCCCCAGATGTTTTACAAATGACCTTGCCTGTAACTGGAAGCAATTTCCCTCTATCTCTGATTCCCCTTTGGCTCCTCATGCCAACCTTATATGCAGGTTTTCCGGATATATCGGATTTTTTACCAGCTGTCACAGGACAGCATCAGGATTTTGCCTTGGGCTGCACATGTGTGTTAGGTAAACCCTGCACACCCAAAGAAATGCCAGAGTGATTGAGGAGAATCTGGACCCAGCCCAGCATCAATTATTCCTTTTGAGATGGAGATGGAGATGAATTTCACCTCCCTTCAGCCACCTTTGAACTCACATCTTAGACTGCTGGCAGGATTTGACAGGCAGGGTGACAGCAAACGATGCTCAGGTAAAATGCTGCCTGCTTCCTTGGAAGGAAAATTATTACTCCTTTCCACATGGCAAACAACTTCTGGAATGTTGTGTGTGTCCTCCTGCACAAGTAAGGTGTTGAGAAATTTGAGTGAGGGCCATGAAGGTGATTTGGAGTCTCCCAACCTGGGGGATGTGATGCATGAGGAGAGCCTGGATGAGTTTTTTCAGCCTGGAGAAGGCCAAGAAGAGAAGGCCATCTAAATTACTTCTTTTAACTCTCAAATTGGTGAAAATAGAGATGAGGAGCCAGACTTCTGAGCAGGGCACAGCAGATGGACATGAAACAGCAGTTACAGAGTGAAGGGAGGAGAATTCCCACCTGAAAAAGGAAAACTGGTTTTGCCATGACAGTGGTGGAGCATGGCAACAGAACCTCTGAGAAGTGTGAAACCTCACAGAATCATGGATTGGTTGGGATTAGCAGGGACTTCTCAAAATCTTCCAGCCCAATCCATTTTTTAACTTCAGGGTCAGTGACAACAGGTTGCCCAGGACCATGTCCAGATGGGTTTTGAATATTTCCAAAGACAGAGACTCCACAACATCTTGAGGCAACCTGTTCCAATGTGCTACCACAATGTTCAACCAACAATCCATCACTGGAGATTTTCAGGATTGCATTAAAACCTTGAGCAGCCTACTCTGGGATAGAAGCCAGCACTGCTCTGAGCAAGATTTTGGGAACAGAAAATCTAAGGGTCCAACCCAAAGAGTTTAATGATTTTCCAAATTATGACCACAGATGTGTCAAGGCTCCAGCTTTATGAATTCAAAAGTCCATTAGATAAGACAGACTCCAGCTGAAATAAAATAAGGCATTTTTATTGCTACGAAAAACCACAAAATGCAGGGTTAGGGGATTCCTCTACACTCATTCCTGGCAGCAACAGAATGAGAATTAGCTCCATTTCCCAAATTTCACTCCAGCAGCTTCCCCATCATCACCTTGATTCTTAACTTTCCGTCCTACTTTTTGTATCAGTTGAAGTTCATGAACTCCAACTTCCCATGTGCCTTTTAGCCATAAGTGCACAGAACGATTTTATAAAACCAGAAATGGATGAGAAACATGTGCAAAGTAAAAGAGTAATGCGGAGCAGACAGCTGGGCTCCTGCATCTGACGTGTGTCCCACTGTGAGGAGCCACCTGGAGGGGCACGTGACCTTAAATTTGTGCATGTAAGCAGGGTAAGGTTTGGGTGAACATCTGGATTTGGACTCACCATGACACAAAAGTATTGTAAAATGGGACTGCTGGGAAAGATTAGGGTAAGTCTTAACCACGAAAAAGCTTAACTTCTACTGAAAAGCTCTTAATTCTGTCCCTGCTGCCCTGGAAGAGTGGTCCAGGTGGGCCAGACCTGTCTTGTTTGCATCAGCACCAGGGCAACCCTAGAAACAATAGAACCTGATACAATAGAACCCTAGAAACAACAGAACTCTGATAGAGTCAATCTTTGAATTATTGACTGGTTCCTTCCAGAAGAGTTTGGGTTGGAAGGCTAAAGACTCACTTGTTCTAGCCCCCCGCCCATGGGCAGGGACACCTTCCACTGTCCCAGGCTGCTCCAAACCCCCTTCAGCCTGGCCTTGGACACTTCCAGGGATCCAGGGGCAGCCACAGCTTCTCTGGGTACCCTGTGCCAGGGTCCCAGCACCCTCACACTGAGGAATTTCTTTCTAATACCTCATCTAAACCTCTCCTCTTTCAGTTTAAAGCCATTCCCCCTTGTCTCATCACTCCATGCCCTTGTCCCAAGTCCCTCTCCAGCTCTCCTGGACCCTCGTTAGGCACTGAAAAGAGCTCTAAGCTCTCCCTGGAGTCTTATCATCTCCAGGCTGAACCATCCCAACCCTCTCAGCCTGTCCTTGTAGAAAAGTGGAACTAATATTCAATTTTTGTGAGTAATTTTAAAACAAGGATAAGAAATTACACTGACCCCACACATTGTTAGAGCCATGAATGCATTCACTCCCAAAGAATGAGCAATTTTAAAAATATGTATTTAGGTACCTACTTGGGTGAGAATAGAAATGAAATTCAGAGAAGCTCATTATCACAAGTATATTGACACTAAGGCAGAATTATACACATCTGCTGAAGACAAAGCCACTGCATTGATTCTTTTTCCATTTTCTAGGTATTTAGTAGCTATTTAACCTTCCTTGCTGAGAGGATGATACCTGGAATTTGCATCATTTCTGTGTCTGTCCAGTACAGTTTTTGGTAGAAGGACTGATTTTTCAGCACTGAGGAGCACTGAGGTAACACTGGACCTTTAATAAGTGTTTCAACAGCTGCTCTTAGAGCTACTTAGAAATTTCTGTGCAATAAATAGCACATTTTCCCTGAAAGCAAAAGCCTCATCATTTCCATGCTCATTTAGCCTGAAGGTTTTTCACCCATGCTGGTCAGTTTTACAGCCAGAACTGGTGCCCTGAGTTACCTGGCAAAACCTCTCTTGAAGCAAAAAAGTTGGTAACAACTGAAATAATTAAAAAGATACAAAAAAACAACAACCACTGCTGGCTGAAGGTCCCTTCTAAAGTGTGCTGCAAAATTTAAACACTTCCAGGGAAGGATGAAAATATCCATTAATTCTCTTAATTATGTCAGCATCGGGGTCCTGCTGAGATGGGGCTTTGTTGCTGTAGCATCCTTTGGAGATGGTGCCAAAAGAAAAGAGTGAAGGAGAGTGAGACAGGGACAGTTATTCTTGTTTTATACTGGGAGACTCAAGGGGCAAAATGTTTAAAAGGCTCCTGCAAAGAGTCACCAAAAAAATCTTTCAGGCTGAGAACAGAGTCTAGACATCTTTGGTCTCTTCAGAGCACAACTACAGGCTGTTTGTCCTTGGCACCAAACTGGTAAAGCTTTTTCACTCTATTTTTGCCCAAGTCAGACAGAAAATTCCCTCTTTTACAGCCTGGAGCCTCTGTACAATACGTGGAGTGTCTGATCACAGCCACAACACAGACTGCTCCCCATCCCAGCCTCAGCAGCATCAGCACCCCAGCACTGCTGCACACACCAGCCACAGCCTCCTCTCAGAGTCCTCTGCAGGAAAAAACACCTTTGCACCCACCCTGGGACCCTCTGAGTTCTGAGGAGGCCTGGAAGAGCAGAGGAAGGGTTTGTCACTGCTTTGGTGCTAATCCTACCCTTAAATGTGAGCTGCAATTGAATTCGAGCTGGTAATTTTCTTTCCTCTTTGTAGTCATTGTTCTCCACGCAGCCTGGCATTTGATCTACCAAATTCGTTCAGAAATTGGCCACCAATTCATCCTTGCAAAAACTACTGGGTTTCCCCCCCGTTTTTTTTTTTCTTTTAATGCAACCTGAGAGCTATCTCATCTCACAGCAGCAAAATTTTACTGAAATTTGAGTTATAACAACCTATTTCCTCAGAACTGTACTGAAAACCTGATTATTTTCCCCCTCATCAGAATGGTTTGAGCAACTATATTCAGAAAAATACCTAATGTGTGTCTTGATGCAAACCCAGGTATTCAGTTTCTATATCTACTCCAAAGTGACACACCAGCCCTAGAGCAGAATGAGGGTTCACATGGCATCAAGAAAACTCTGTTTGGCCAAACATTAATATCCCACTTGCCCACCATAAACATGACTGTTTTAAAATGATACCACAAATAGTTCCTATTTATTATGTGAGTATGATAATACTCAAACCAAGATATAAAATATTCAGAAAACACATGTTTCTCAAACAGAAATGTCATTGAGGATGAAACATTTTGAAGGAATTGAAGAAAGGAGAGACATGTCAAGGAGCCAAACCCCAAAACCTCTCATTTTTTAAAAAAGGTGTTCCTCCCTCTCAAAACACTGCTGTGTATAAATAGCATTGACAGAAAAACATTAAAGAAAATTGCAACAAGGGTGATGAAGCCTGATGTTTCAAAACATTAAAAAAAAACCTGATTTCTGTAATTCCTAAGTTCCCAGGAACAAGTTTTTTATGTTTATGACAAAATTGATGGCAGTTATGCCTCACACAAAAGAAATAATTGAGAGGATGAAATGGTTCTGCTCCAAAGTGGCTGCTTTCAGTGCAGTGCTTGAAAACAAAATGAGATCCATCGAGACAAAACAGAAAAATTACTGCAGGGTGATGGAAGTGCATCCAAGCAGTTGTGTGCTGTTAAAACCTTCAGTGCTGATAATGGAAGGAAAACATGAAAATCTGAGTGATTTCCACGCTCCAGGGCAGCATTCCCACTCCCAGGCCCTTTCCCTGTGTTTGGGTTAAGGTGCTGCTGTTCTGGTTTTTGGGAGGCTGGGATGCACAGCGGGTTTCCTGCAGGGGGAACAGCAGAAGAGCACTACAGCCGATGCCTTGGGATTTTAGCTTTTATATGTTTCAGATCTTGTGCTGCTTTAGTGTATGGCTCTAAAACTCCATAGCCTGTCAGCTGCTGTTCTCCTGTTTTATTCAGACAAAACAATTCCTCTCTGCCTCAAGCCCCCAGAGATATAAACAACAGTGAATTGGGGGGAGAAAACTTGGAGTAAATGACTTCATTACCTGAAGCTGTAATTGGAGGATTAAACCCTGGTATGTAAATGAAACAAACTTATAACAGTATGAAAAACTCGTGACCATTGTCCATGATGGGTGTAGCCCCTTGGAGGCTTTTGACTGCCCAAGGTGCACCTATTGAAGGCCTTTAATAAATACTTGCTTTTATTCTGTTCATCTTGTCTAGTCTCTGTTTTAGGCAACTGCAAGGCATCACAACCTCCCAAAACCTCTGCCAGGGCACTGTGGGGCACAACCACCCAGCCCAGACACCACCCACCCTCCCCAAGGGTGCAGCTCACCTTGGCACCACGTCCAGCATGTCACAGCCCACCCAAGAATTCCCTCCTGGCAGGCACATCCCAAAGGGCACAACCCAGAGGGACAATTGCTCCAGGTCCCACAGCCACCAGAGACAAGGGCAGGGTGGGGATGGTTTATTCTGAGCACACAGAGGCCAGCTCAGGTGGCTGGCTCTTCTCCCACACTTGCACATGGGTGCATTCACACTCCTGCTCGTGTGAAAAACAACCTTGTGCTGCCACTGGAGGGGAGCAGCTCTTCTGTGAAGCCTCCTGAGGTCTACCCAGGCTCCCAGAGACTGGAGAGTGCAGAAAACTGATGGGTTTGGGGAAATGGAGGCACCCACATTTCCTTTCCCAAGTGATGCCTGGCTGAGAGCAGAGCAGGGTGGAGGAGGTCAAAAAATCCCCATGCTAGGGCAAGATGGCAAACAGAGAGAGAAAGAAGCCAACAGGCTGTGCTGGGATAGCCTGTGATCCTTGCAGCTCCTCAGCAGGGCTGATCCTCCTGCATCCTGCCCAAACTCCAGGGAATGAAATGGTGCAGTGTCCATTCCATTCTGCTCCAGCAGCTGCAGAAACTTAATTTAATAGATTTCTCTTTCTGCACCTGCCTTTCCCTGTTTGTTCTCACTGAGGTGTTATCACAAGGGCAAGGGAGGGTTATCCACCATGATGTTCTCATGCAGCCTTGAGAACTGTTCCACCAGGGAACCCAAATCTTACAATTTCTAGTCCACTGTGCCATGCCACAGTTTAAGAGGGTGATAAAGAAGTGCAGATCTCAAACAGAGAGATTTTGTGTTTAAGTTAGTGCATCTGAGGCTGGTTTATCCTTGCTTTTACTTTTTTCTTTTCAATTGACTCACTTTCCACCTCGTCCAGCTCCCCTTGTGCTCGCTGTGCTCAGCAGCCAGCTGCATGGGGCAGGCAATCCCAGTCTGGGCACTTTTCACACCAAATAACCACACATCAAAAATGAGAACACAGATCCTGAGGCACAGACTGGCTTTTGTGTCAAGCAGCTCCTGCAGCTTCTCACCAGGGCACAGATTGGAAATTCTCCATTGTCCCAGTCTCAATTATTATAAAAAAGTAGTAGAGAGAAGGCAAATTCTGATAACAGAGTCAGGAGAGCAGAAAAATTAGCTGCTCTGAGTGATTCATCATCTCAGACCACTGATGTAATCCTTCCCAAATTCAATTACAGCTAATTAAAGATAATTCTCTCATCTGGGTTGATCACTCGTGGTTCCAAGTTCCAGTTAAATCCAGCTGCAGCAGCGACCATAAAATCAAACCTCCAAGGGAAACTCAGCCCTGATGCAGCCAGGGTCAAACCCTCACACACTGAGCTGGCAGCCTGCTGGCACACGGGTTGGAGTAAAGAAAGATGGAATTACAGTGCTGAGCATCCCAGTCCCTCTGCTTTTGCTCCCCCTGTGCCCCCAGCTGAGGTCAGAGTGCCTGGGAGAGCAGTGCTCCAGAAGCTGCTGCTGCACTCCACACACAACCTCACACAGAATGCCATTATCCCATCTGGAAATGAGTGCTGCTTTGGAAAGGGTTTTAAAAGCCAAGCATCCCTCTCCCCTGCACTCAGTAGGATCAGATCTCACCCAGTTTAGGAGTTAGACATCCATATTCTGCTATCATTCTCTGCACAGCAGCTCCAAGTCATAAAGCACCTTCCTCTGCTTCTGCCCCCTGGCCAGAAGTGTTTAACTCCTGGAGTCTCTATTAGCAATTCTTTTATTGTGTTATGTGGATAATGAACCAACTCCTCACACGGTTTCACTGACAAGAGCAGCTACAGGACTTGCAGTAGCAAAACAAAGCTGCTGTTGGCTTTCAAGCTGCCAAGATCAACACAAGGCAGAACAGCAGAGACAGGAAATGTATCATGGAAGGGCACGGTTCAGGAGGGAAAACAATATTCTGGTGTTTTCGCCCTCAACCCAAGCAAGACTCGCTAATGAGTGACCTTATTAAAGTATTGGAAAATGGATCTTTCATCCCACGGGCTTCAGGACAGAGGCCAGTGATTGTTTCCTGGGTGTATCAGGGTACAGAAATGCTTCTCAAAATTGTGATTTTCTCAGGAGGAATCATTGTTCTCTGACATCCCTTCATGAAGGGATTAGAACATGCTACGAAGAAGACAAGCAGAGTGGATCTCCAATCCAAGGAAATAACACTTCACAGAGGAAATTTCCTCTGGCCCTTGCAGAGAACAATTAAGCCATGTTGCACATGATGTAATTATACACATTTTTACCACCTTTTGTGTCCTAATCACTATTACAGTATGCTTGGCAAGGCATCACTCAGCAGCTCACAATGGCAGCCTTTGACTGCATTATTTCATTCATTAAATTATGAAAGCAGCCAAAGAAAGCTGCAAACACAGGCTCTGGTTTCTGGCCAGCCACAGCCCTGCAAGCACACCCAGCTGACTGGAGGGGCAGGGCTATTTACTCATTTTAAATGAATTGCCCTCAATTAGGCTGCACAGCATCTTTTTGGCACGTTTCTACAACAGCTGAGAAAATGCAAGTATCAGACACTGGGTAGTATCAGACACTGGTATCTTTTTTCATTTTTAGGCTGGTTTTTTTTTTGGTGTTTTGGGATGGGAAGAGAAGGTTCCTGCATACTCTCAACGTGCTGTGTTGACTTTATCCTGAAGGAGAAACAGAAGTAGTTTTCAAGGTTATAAAATAAAAATAAATAAAAAATATTCATTTTGATTTTTTACATCTTCTGTCCATGTTTTCCTACTCCAAGCAAGGCTCAGCTTTGAGCCTCTCCCAACTCTGGCAGAGCTCTGCTGTCAGGGCATCAATGGGGTTCCTCTCCCACAATGGATCTCCTGAGGCTGGAAATGGAGTTGGTCTTCTGCACCCACGCTGGGGACAGCACTTTTCACAGCTTTTCACAGAACTTGGAGGAATGCTAAAAATTTCAGGTCTCTTTAGTGCATCATCTTCCAAAACATGTCATCCTAATAAGGATATTAAAGGATTAACAGATAGGAAATGGAAAAAAAACCCCACAAAAAACATTAACAAGACAGAAGGAGAAGGGCTTTTAACAAGGGCATGGGAAAATGGCAATAAACAAAAGTAGGCAGGTTTAAATTTTAGGAAGAAATTCTCCCCTGTCAGGGTGGGAAGGCCCTGGCACAGAGAAACTGTGACTTCCCAATCCCTGGAAGAGTCCCAGGCCAGGCTGGACAGGGCTTGGAGCAACCTGGGATAGTGGAAGGTGTCCCTGCCCATGGCAGGGGGGTGGAACTGGGTGAATTTAAGGTTCTTTTCAACCCAAACCATTCTGTGAGTAATAAAACATTACCTTTCCCAAATTATATTAAAAATATTGTTGTATAAATTATAGACTAGACTAGACTAGAACAGAACAGAATAGAATGAATAGACTAGAATAGAATAATTTCAGTTGAAGGTGATTTACAATGATCATCTAATCCAACTGCCTGACCAATCCAGAGCTGGCCAAAACTCATGTTAAGGTCGTTGTCCAAATGATTCTTAAACCCTGACAGTCTTGGAGCACCAACCACCTCTCAGAGAAGCCTGTTCCAGTGTTTGACAACCCTCTCAGTAAAGAAATGCTTCCTCCTGTTCCATCTAAGCCTCCCCTGGCACAGCTTTGAAGGAGAAATTGTTACTTTTTCACTAAAGGAATCCTAATTCTCTCGAGCACTTGACAGTCCCTGGCACACAAGGCCAGATCAGCTTTTCTCCTGGAATCAGACTCATTCCTCCATCTTCACTTTGCTGTCAGTTTATCGTGGTGATGAAAAAAAAAAAAAGCAATGGAAAGAAATTCAGTCGATGCCAGTGCAATATAAAGCATCCAGAAAATGAGTCTGAGCCAGAATATTTTAGTTCTGGAGCACAAGGAAGGAGAAGGTGGCACCTGGCTGCATCTTGCCTACAAGGAAGATACAATAATCTTACAAGAGCCCTGGCAGTGGTGAGGTTAGAGGAGATACAACCAGAATTTGGCAACATATTAAGATTCTATGGCAAAACCTTTCACCTGCTTGGTGATATTACAAATATAAAAAATATCAAAATTATATATTTTCATGTTTCAGGGAGCAACCCCAGCTGATTTGTGACCTAGGAAACAGGAATTAAAAGAGCCCACACTTTCTGCAATAGTTTTTTACACCTTTCCACCATTTTGGATGTTCAGTAGTTTCACCTTTCCCTCTTTTGGCATAATCAAGCAGATAAATGCAGGTCCTCTCATTTTATATTGCACCCTAAAACCAGCTGCTTCTTCCACTCTCCACATCCCCAAATCTCCATGGAAAGCTTCCTCTGCTCCTCCCAGATGATATTTTCATAGCAGAAAATCGAATCACAAAATTATTCCACTCTTGGTTCCAAAGTGTGCTTAAGTATGGTATAAATTCACTTCATAGTAAACACAGAGGGCACCATCACTGATGTAAACTACAAATGTTTAGACTCAGTTTGATGCTGAGATTGATTGCCAAAACAGAGAGATGCTTGTAAATAAGGAAATTTAACAAATGCTTCTTAATAAATAGTTGGGGGGAAAATATCTGCAGTTACTGGTCTGTTAACACTCTACAAGTGATTGATTATGGACTTATGATAATGGTAGTTCATTTTAAGAGCTTCTACAGGGATGTAAATCAGCTTTAATTAAAAGATGAGATGAAAAATCACTTGTTGAAATATGAGTTTGTGAATAAAATTCAGTGATAAATTACATGTTTGATTTAATTGGAAAGAAAGCGCTCTGCCACACTTAATTCAGCTCTATTTATTTTCACATAAAAGTATGCACTGAAAGCATTTCAAGGGTAACTCTGGTATGATTTAAGGGAAGAGAAGTCTCAGTCTGTGGCTCAGAAGTGGCACTCAGACAATATGTGGTGACTTACAGGACTTACAGTGGTGCTGAGGAAGCATCTAAAACAACAGCATGTTCTGAAGGATTCTCATTTTAGCAATGGCACAGAATTTCTAAAAGGCAACACTTCTGTTTAAACATTTGGGCTTTAGGAAGTCTGAAAACACCAAGAGGTGTGTTTGGTGGGTATTTATTGGATTTTTTTCCCCTTAATCCTAATCCTACTTCTATGCTAAATGCAGGCACACCAGGGAGCAACTCCAGGCTCTCAAAGAAGCCCCTGGTGAATGAGCAGCTGAAAACCCTCTCAGTAAAGAAATGCTTCCTCCTGTTCCATCTAAGCCTCCCCTGGCACAGCTTTGAATGAGAAATTGTTATTTTTTCACTAAGAATCATAATTCTCACTAACACTTGACAGTCCCTGGCACATATGGCCAGAGTAGCTTTTCTCCTGGAATAATTTTGAGATGTAAATTGAAGGACACATGATGCAGAGGCCTGTCTCTACTGATTCCAGCAATCCTGGAATGAACCAAACCCAGCCTTCATTTCCAAAGGAGCTGCTTTTTGGTTCTGCTGGAGGGCCTGGGAATTAACCAGCATGGTCAATCACAGATCATAGGAAGCAGGGAGCCAAGCTGGTTAACAGGGTACACTTGTCCCTCATTAGTATGGCAGACTCTGGAGTGATCTTTTTCCCCAGAAAAAGTAAATAAGACCATCAGAGATTGAGTGGCCTTGTTGTAACAGGAAGGATCCTTGTTTTTTGAAATATGTACAATACCTATTTTCTGCAAATCAATCCTCCTGGGATAACTGGGCATCTAGGACCTGTCATTTTGCCTTCCATATATTTCATACTAAACACAATTTTTCAGTTCATTCTGTTCCGAGTCTGATACCCCAAAAATATTCCTGAGAAAGTATGCAGTCCAATAGTGTGGGTAAATAAATCTTTACATGTTTGGGCAGGACTGTTTTTGTGCTTGATTTCTATTGCCATAGCAATTTGCAGTGGGATGGTTGGGACTGAAAAAAAAACACTCAGCAGAGGAGCCACAACATTAAATAGCAATAAAAGAGCTGCAATGTCAATATCTAAGAGTAAAAACATACCAGCAGCTTGTATCAAAGTGGTCACAGCCTGGGAGAGTTCAAGGAGTGCTTGGAAAATGCTCTCAGGTACAGGGTGAGATTTTTGGGGTGGCAGTGCAGGGACAGGAGTTGGATGGATCCCTTCCAACTCAGCTTATTCTGTGATTCTGTGATTTTTACTTCTGCAACAAGCTTAGGGTCTTCCTCTAGGTTCTCCAGAAAAACTTGGAAGTGTCCTATCCAGCTTGGATAGGGCTTGGAGCAACCTGGGATAGTGGAAGGTGTCCCTGCCCAGGACAGGGAATTGGAATTATGATCTTTCGAATCCCTTGCAACTCAAACCATTCCAGGATTCTATGATTTATTTTACTTGCTGTGAAAATATTTGCATCTGGGCCTTTATGATCAAAAAAGCAGGAAAAGCTGTTTGGAGTTCAGATTTTGGACGTAAATCCACAATTTAGATTGCCAAAAGGATAAAATCTTGCTGTTTTTTAGACCACATCCATCCAGGTGTGGTCTAGTGAGAGGTGTCCCTACCAATGGCAGAGGGAGGAAGGAAATTAAGCAGTCTTAATCTGTGCCAAGGGAAATATAGGTTGGATATTAGGAAGAAGTTTTTCACAGAAAGAGTGATAAAGTACTGGAATGATCTGTCCAGGGTGGTGGTGGAGTCACCATCCCTGGGTGTGTTTAATAAAAGCCTGGATGTGGCACTGGGTGCCATGGGTTAGTTGAGGTGTCAGGGCTGGGTTGGACTCGATGATCTTGAAGGTCTCTTCCAACCTGGAGATTCTGTGATTCTGTGAATTCTGTGATTCTCAGATGCTCTTCATGGTCCCTTCCAACCCAATCCATTCTTGGATTCCTTTAGCTTTCAGTGGAATATCCTGTTTAGCTGTGTAATTGTTTGGTCTGACCAAAGATGGGTAAAAAAACTAAAATGTGAGCCAAGAAGGTTCAGTTTCATTGATTTTCTCTCCTCCTAAGCTGGACAGAAAGCTCCAGCTGCTCAGTTAGCACAGTGTATCTCATTGGGTTCCAACTACTCTTCCAGGTTTCCATTTCCAGGAAATGGGGAGACTGGCACCTCCAGGAGATGCCTCATCCCACCTTTTTGAGGTACTAACCTGGAACAGATGGCACAAACCACTCACCAAATCCCACCTTCCTCCTGCACTGGCAAGGCAACCTAGCTCAGGCACCCAGAAATTCAGCACCTTGCTCCAAGCCAGATGATTCTTGTTGCTGGAAGAAATCCACCCAGCTCCCTCAGTCACCTGGTGATGTCCTCAACCCACTGGATTCACTTTGCAGGGGAGATTCAGCATCTGCACTGTTCTTAGATCCTGCCTTCAGAGTAGAAACCTTTGGAATAAAAGCCCTCTTGATTTGAAGGCAGGCTGGTTTTGGCACAGATCTCATGGACATGCAGAAAACACATTATTAGTTCTCCCAGCATGCCCATGAGAAAGGGATTCTGAAGTGATTGAACACAATAAAATTATAACTCTGTTAAACCCACCTGGATCCAGGATCCCTTCTGATGTGTTGAAAGCAGCAAAGACAGTAAGAAATTTAGCTGGGGCTGATTTCTTTGCAAGGGGAACAAAATGCCACATGAAGGGAGTACTGGGACCCCTCACTTGCACATCAGGAAGAGAGAGAGAAGCCAAAACCCTGATGTTTGATTTACAACAGCCATTTTGACATTTTACAGTCATGAGAAGAGTCAGAAAAATGCTTGAGCAGAATGGCAAGAGACAAATTCCCTATAATTTTGTATTTTACTGTTTTGTTTTCCAATATATGCACTTATTCTAGAGTGTCCTACTGTTTAGAGAACCCAAAAATTCTGCCAGGCAAAATGAAACAGGACAGAGAGGATCAAATTCAACCCAGGGTCAATACTGCTGGAACAAGCAGTTGTTTTGAATGACTAGAAGTGGAGAGAAAAATAGAAAAAAAATCCAAGAAGTTGGTTGGAAATTGAACTCAGCTTGCTGATAAAGGATTCATTAAGCTCTTTAAATCATTATTGTGGATCTCCTTACTTGTGTCCTCCCTCTTGTCCTACACTTCTCTGTGAACTGAGGCGTTTTATGTTCCAAGCATCTCCAGTTCCCTGTGCTGCTTCCCTAGACCTGGCTGGGCCAGAACCTAAACTGGTTCTTCCCCAGTGACCAGCTGAACTTCAGGGAACTGTAATACAGCTGAACTGTATTTTTCAGGCATTATTCAAACACTTCTAGCAAGACTTTCCTTTTCAAGACCTGATTTAAATCAAGAAATCTTTGGTTTTGGTAGTGCTGCATCATAAAATTAGGCAATTACTCTTGTAAATCTGCCAGGATTCTAAGTAATTATCTAATTTAGAGCAGTTAAAATAAAAAAAGGCAGGAAAATTCTGCTCTCTGGGGTGTGTTGCTTAGAGGAATTAACCTGGGGGATAGGGATGTGCTGATGAAATTCGTTCCATGGGATGAGTTGGGACAGCAGGGAAATATCCATGAATATATGGCCAACTTGAAATGAGTGATCCTTTGGCTGCACTCATCCTCCTTCCCTGTCCCAATTACACCAAATTAGAAAGGTTATTGCAAGGAATCAAATTCCTGCCTTCAGCTGTCTAGACAAAGGTTATGGGGAAGACAAAACCAGACTGAAAGGACAAGAGGCAAGGGACACAAACTGCACCAAGGGAATTTGGGGAGGAATGAGCAACAGGTTTTTTCAAAGTGAGGCTGGTGCAGCACAGGGACAGGTGCCTGGAATGTCTGAGGAATCCCTGTCCTTGGGGATTTTCAGCACTCAGCCAATAAAATCCTCAGGCCACATGGTCTGACTGGGAAGTGCATCCTGCTGGAAAGCAAGGTTGGACCAGGGAGCTCCAGAGATCCCTTCCAACCTAAATGGCTTGGTGATTCTAACAAGAAGAGACATAGCTCTGTAATTCTGAAATTCTGTAATTTTGTAATTCTGTAATAATTCTTTAATTCTGTAATTCTGTAATTCTTTCAACCTTGTGAAGCAGAGGCAAGGCTGATCCAAACAAGACCCTTCACCCTGTCAAGCTGAAAGCACAGGAACAGGGCCTCTCCTGCTGGGACAGTGGAAATCCTTCAGCATCTGGGAGGAAGTTAACATTGAACCAGAATTTATCAAAACCATGGGTAGAGCATGTCTTCAGTGTCATTTTCAGAGAATCAAAGAATGGTTTGGGTGGGAGGGGACTGGAAAAATCATCTTGTTCCACCCCCTGCCATGGGCAGGGACACCTCCCACTATTCCAGTTGCTCTAGCCTGGTCTTGGATATGTCCAGGGATCCATGGGCAGCCACAGCTTCTCTGGGCACCTTGTGCCAGGGCTTCACCACCCCCACAGGAAGAATTTATTCCTAATATCTCTTCCTAGTATTTCTTCCTAGTATTTGTTCATAGTATCCCCATCTAACCCTGCACTCCTTCAGTTTAAGGCCATTCCCCCTTGTCCTGTCCCTCCACATCCCTGTGACATTTTAGGCTTTAGTATCATGCTTTCAAATAACTTGAAAATAAGGAAAAATAACTAGAAGCATTTTAGAACAACATGCCCACGCAAGCACCTTCCTCCCCTCTCTGTAGTTGTGTTGGGTCAGCAACTCCTGGGCTCAAATCTTGCTGCAAAAAGAGCATTTGACATCACTGAGAGCTTGTCTTTGACAGCAAAGCTGCTGCTGCTGCAGGAAGCTGCCTTCTCCCCCCATCCATCACCAGCCCTATAGTTCCACACTGGCAGCCACACATATTCCAAAGCATCCCTATTTTTCACAAAGCAGATGCACAGTTTCCCAGCCAGCTCTACTTGAGAGAGCCCCTCTACCTCCCTCCATCTGCTCCCTGGGCCTGCACAGGCAACAAACTGTGCAACCTTGTATGAGGAGCTTGGCTTGGTGCCTCCACCAAATTAAAAAAAAAAGAAAAAAGAAAAAATAAAAAAAAGAAAAGAAGAAAAAAAAAGAAAATAAAAACCTCCTCCACTTCAGCTAGTTTTAGTATCTATAATTAACTTCCCTCAAAAAACATGAACATAAGACTGTAGATATTTTTGATAAAGCGTGAGTGATGATCCTAAAGAGAGCACAGGAATATCTTAGAGCCACAAATGCTTCAAAGCTTCCTTCTGGACGTTTGTAATTTATAACAGGCTTCTAATATGGAAGGCATGCCTTCAGTAGGAAGGGAAACAGGATGAGAAATGCTTGCTGGGGCTGCTGGAAACGCAGGACACAATTTCCATTGGAATTTTACCTTTCCATTCCCCCCAGTGAAAAATTTTAATGTTTCTCCAGAAGAGCAAATTCCAATACCTTTGATGGCTGGGCAGACCTCAAGGTCTTCATTCAAATGAGATGAACATGTGAAGTAGGAACAGCCCTCAGGCACAACACATTTTAAATCCAAATTTTAAATACCTATGAATTTTGAAAGAGATTCAAGGTTCAGGGACAGTCACAGAGGGAAGAAAAGTCCCGTTACAGGAGAGAAGAACAAAACTGACATTGGAGACAACACAAGTTTGATATCATAGAAAATGAATGCTCTTAACAGCCAAACATTTTAATTGTAGGTTAACTGTAGGGGAAACATTTGGCCTTACTTCTTCTCTAGAATCTCCATGAAAAATAATTTTTACTCCCCCTGCAATTTCACTGTACCTAATTTCAATTGAATGCTCGTGTTGCAATCAGTCCCTGCTCCATTTCCCAATCCAGCACCACTCCCATGAATGTTTTCACTGAACAATCACAAACAAAACCTCCTCACACATCTGGAATGGGGGAAGCAGAGGCTCTAACAATTAGACATTATCATTAAACAACATCACACTAATGAGAGCAGTTGTTCAAAAAAAGGAAGAGCATTGTTAGAGGGGAATAAACACCCCAGGAAACAGAGCAATCAAAAGAAATGATGCTCATGTTAGCAACAACCTTACAGTCATGCTGGAGTAAATAGATATTTGCTCATGCATAAACATTAGGAGGGAAACGTGCCTCAATAAATAAAGGACTAAACTTTGAGAACACTCACAAACAACAGGAGAAAACAAAGAGGCCACAGACACCTCTTAGGAAGCAGTGAGCAGAGTTGTTCTCTGGCTCCTGTGCTCACAGCCAGCTCCTGGGAAGCCTCTGTCACTGCAAGCCTCAGCTCCATGAGGATTTCTCCCACTTAAAACGTGGGGGACGTGACTGGTGAAATGGCAACATCCAAACCAAGTACCTCTATTTGAGGCTCACCTGTGCAGCAATACCTGTGTGACCCAGGCTGGTGCAGGAGAGATGGGGATGAGCTGTAAATTCTACTCCAGATCAAATAATGTGCCCTTCATGAATCTTATTAACCTCATTCCCCACTCAATTTCTCTGAATCTTTGTTTTTAAGGCATGGATGGAGGTCCTCACCACCAGAACTGCTGTGAAGAAGAGAGAATCCAATAGAAATGAGGTCTGCTGGGTGCCATTAAAATTTGAGAAGAGAAGCAAGGTTTAGCCAGGCCTGTGCCCTGCAGATTTTCTTGCTCCTTCTTTTGAAATATCCAGTATCATAGAAACATAGAATCACAGAATGGTTTGGGTTGGAAGGGACATTAAAAATTATCTAGTTCCAATTCCACTGTCAAGGGCAGGGACACCTTCCACTAGACCAGACCTGGGTAGATCTACTCTAAACACCAAGATTTTATCCTCTTGGTACTCCAAAACGTGGATTTAAGTCCAAAAGTTGAACTCCAAACCAGCAGTAAGGTCTGGGTCAGTTAATCTAATTCTGAGTCAAACATATTTTACAAGACCATGTGAGAACTTGCCACTCTCCAGGGTTGGGGTGCAAATATAGAGTAAAATTGCCTCGTTTTTGGTGGCAGTAATGCTGAGGGCTGAAAAAATGGCCAGGATAGCAACCACAAAATGTTTTTTCTTAATATATCTACATACACATGACCACATACACAAGGCCTGCACATTTCTGTCTGACTTCAGCCTTATTTCTCAATCCAAACATTAATCAATTATTTTGTAGTTCTGCAGCTCACAATAAACTGAATTTGTCACACAGCCTGGGTACCAAACCCAAACAAGTTTGCAAGCTGCTGGACTGGAAATCATTCAAATTACTGTGCAACAAAAGGTTGGGATTCCTGCAGGAGCCTGGGACAGATAGACTTTAGCTTGGCTCTCAGCAAACATCCAGGCATTCCTTTTTTTAGCAGAAGTACTCATAAGAAATTAGTTTGGAGATCTCAGGGGTGCATATTTGAGGCTCCAGAGAGGATCTGTACACACACAAGAATGTGATTCATGCCAGAGCTGCTCATCCAATCAAGGAACGGAAATGCTGCTACTGCTTGTGGTTCATTTACCCAAACGCTCCCAAATACCTCAAAGGAAATTTAGAATAGTTGGGACCACTGCGACAGGGAAGATATTCCAAAAATGCATGATCAAAATTCTAACATCGCAGAAAAACTCCTGTGCTGTTCTCAGAGTGGAATAAAAGAAAAAAAGTTGTGTTAAGTGGGTTCCCAACACCTGCAACTGTTACTGGTAAGAAATAAAATAAAATAATAAGCAGCAGATGAAGATCTGTAAAATCAGCTTTTTGTTAATTCACTACGGAGAAAATGGTTTAATTACTGTATTAAATTACATTTCAACTTTAACTAGCCACAAATTTACTGTGTTATGGAGTAAAAGGCAATATTCTGTTGAAAGTTCCTCTTTTATTTACAGTTAGGAGAACATGAGGAGGCTCAGCTCTCCAAAAAAGCCTCTGGAAAAATGAAACAATGAATCAGGAGCTCTCCCTAGTGTTTCAATATCAGACTGCAGTGAGGAGCTAAAAAAACCTTCATCTTTTACTTGGCGTTTTCATAAATCATTTTAGCTATGCACCTTGTCTGTATAAAAGCCAAAAAATTCCTTGCCTAAGTTTGATTTCTTTCTGTTCATATTTAACAAATGCTTCTTCATCTGGCTCTCCCATTTTACATCCAAATGGACATACTCCAGTGTTTTGATGCACATTCTGCTGTCAATTAATCAATATCAAAGCAGTAAATTGCAGTTTATTTTTCAGGCTCCAAGGACAGCAGCATTTACCATGGACAATCCTTAGCAAATTGTTAGTAAGGATTTTATTCTAAGACACAATACAGAAGGAAGGGGAGCGGGAAAAGTGACAGCTAAAAATCTGATGCATTTTCTGTGGAATTTATACCAAAATTCTCAATTCATTCATGACCTGGTTTTTAGAAATGAGTCCATTTACATAAATACAGCCTACATGCAGCTGTCTTTCTAATTTTCTTCCTCTTTGTGCCTTTTAAATTTTAATTCCCAATAAAAGAACATATTTTAGGCAGACAGGTCAATGCCAGGACATGTAGGGACTGAAAAAGGAGTAATGATTTCAAGCTGAAGGAGTGCAAGGTTAGATGGGATATTAGGAGAAATTGCTCCTTGTGAGGGTGGAAACCTGGCACAGGATGCCCAGAGAAGCTGTGGCTGCCCCTGGATCCCTGGAAGTGTCCAAGGCCAGCCTGGACAGGGCTTGGAGCAACCTGGGACAGTAGAAGGTGTCCCTGCCCATGGCAGGGGTTGGGATGGGATGATCTTTAAAGTTTTGTCCAAGCCAAGCCAAGCCAACCCAAGTCAAGCCAAGCCAACCCAACCCAACTNAAGACCCATGTTTTTACACAGCCTGTCCCCTGAAAATTGGCAAAGTGACCCTCTTCAGGAAGAGGACAGAAAGTACCAGGAGGAGTGGGACAGCAAACACTTCAATTCCAACAGAAGTGTGCACTGGGCTGCAAATTGTGAGAGAAAAATGAAAAGAAAGAAATGTCAAGCCTTTGAAAACTACAAAAAGAGCCTTTGAAAACTGCAGTCGGGAAAGCTTTTTAAGAACAGTTGTAAAATCTTTTGCAGTTTGCTCATTGCTGAGAGAAAAAAAATAAAACCCAAAGCATTAGGCACATTGTCCACAGCAGTTGAAGTCCTTAACAGTCAGTAAGTGAATGGACATTTTAGGGGAAGAAAAGATTGTCTTGCAGCATGCAAAGCACTGTACAGCCACCCTGCAGATATGGTGGGGAATACCGGCATTTACATGAGACAAAACTGCTCCCAAGATGCAGGAAATCTGTACTTTCCTTTAGAAAAGGGACAATAGGATGGCTTCAGGAAGAAAAACATTCAGTGTGCCAATGCCTCGTTGTTACTGTGCATAAACCAAACAGAACAACAGCAACTTGGCATAAGGTGATGATAATTCATATCTGAATTCAAAATCCACAGGAGAAGGAAAAGCTTGATATGGGCTCAGACATTTGAGGGCAAAACTTTGGGAAGTAGAGGCCTTTGGTTCATTCTTAACACTGTTTTGATGCCCATTTTGGTGTCAATTAATCAATATCAAATCAATAAATTACAGTTTATTTTGCAGGCTCCAAGGACAGCAGCATTTATCATGGACAATCCTTAGCAAATTAATGAGGATTTTACTCTATAGCTTAAGACACAGGAGAGAAGAAAGGAAGGGGAAGAAAAGCAGCAGCTAAAAATCTGAAGCAATTCATGTGGGATTTATAAAAAAGTCTCAATTCATTCATGACCTGTGACTAAGGCAGGTGGTTGCTCCATCTTACATCCTTCTTAAAAACCCCCTCTGAAAGGGGAAAAGAAAAAAAGAAAAGAAAAAAAAAGGAAAGGGATCTAAATCTCAGATCAAAATCTTTTATTTCTATCTCAATCAGAACAACCACACACTGTAAGAAGTGATGCTCAAGGATAAAAGTTTAAAGGTTTACAGAGGAGATGGAGGAGATATAAGAGCAAGTCTAGTCCAGAGTGGGGGCCGGACAGATCCCATCAAAGCCAGCAAAAGCATGATGGGGACAAGGAAACATCTTATTCTGCTGGCAATGATATGTACAGAAAAAGAAAACATCTCCTGTATTCTTCTGATTCACACTCTTGTATTAACAATAACTTGTATCTTGAGGGAAAAAATCTTAAAAGAGAAAAAGGATGTTTGAAATCCGAATTGACAGCCCTGTGTGTTCTGTCCCTCTAATTTATTCTGCATTTTGTTTATTTCTCAGTCTATGTGCCAAAAGATGTTATTGTTCACTGCTGGGTTGGAGTTAATTATTTTCCTGACAGCAGCACCAGTTCCTATTTAAATGCCAAAATACACTCTGGATTTTCCATGCAGCCACGTTGGCTGCTACTGGAGATAATTCAGGAGCAGTGAAATCTTCCCACAAAGTTTCTGTGGATCTTTGAGGGGCAGAATGTTGTAGAGGAAGAAAATTATGTGAGTCACAAACTCAGAGTGCTTCTGCTGAGGTCTGTAAGAAGTTGGGGCACTGGGATGAGGTTTAGCCAGATGAATAGAACATGAAAAACTACTGGACACAACATTAGAAGCTGCTGAATAATTATAACAGGGGAAAAGGGGAGAAGTAGCACTGTGAGGGATGGTTGGATTTCTGTGAGAGCCTCAGCAGGTATCAAGACAGTCACCCATAAAACAGGATGGAATAAAAACGGGGAGAAAACAAGAAAAACAGGCTGTCAGCCACCATGGAAGGGCTGCACAAAGAAAGAGCAGCAAATCCTGCTGTTAGCAGATGTTGTGGGAATGCTCCAAGCACAGCCCCACTGTGCAGCTGCACTGATTCCATATTTCCAACAGGATCATGGCCAACATTTGTTCATAACTATTTTCCAAGCATTAAGGTGAGCCAATGGTCTCTGCCTCCTGTTCCTTGCATTAGCAAATAGCTCCAGAGATTTTGACTAAATTAGCTTTTAACTATTTAAAATGCAAGGTTCACGGGGATATCACAACCTGATATTAGGAAACTAATAACAGTATTGTACCCAAAAGACACACAGGCTACAGTTAACAATGATTCAGGATTCCAGCAGCTCCTTAACAACAGGGCTCAGGAAGAGCAAGGCATCCATCATATTCCTACTTGAAATATTACAGCAATACTATAAATTACACAGCTCCTTCCTTTCAAGGCCTTGGATGCAATTATAAAACTCAGTGGTGGGCAAATAAGTATTGTTGGCTTTCATTTCTTCTAAAAATTTAATTTTTACCTGTGTTTCATAACTTTTCTGTAATAGAAAGCTGAGATGCCCATTAAACCAGTCCTCCTTCACCAGAGGAACAAGACAAAAAGATGGATGAAGCTCCAGATTGAAACAATGGCACAGTTCACACTTTATGAGTTATACAAAGGATGGTGATGCTGTATTTCAAACTGGGTCTGGCAGTTCTGTGATTACTTGCTCACTGTTTGTTATTCTGAAATACTCAGAACTGCACAGAGAAGCAGCCAAGGCTACCAGGCAGTGTAAAAATGAAGGGTTTTTGAAGGTCTGTTCTTTGTTCCCAATCCTCCTTAAACTGTTGGGGAGGGAAGAACGGTGGGGGGGAAGCCTGGTGCCATGCCTTTTCTTTTTTACAGAGTGTAACAGCTTTTTAATGCAGCATCTAAACAGTTCTTAGGGAAATATTAACCAAACCACACTGGAGGAATCCAAACCAACATGACAGTTATCAAAACAGATCTTTTGATTTGTTTTAATAATAGGATCTGAAATAACAGGGGCTATGATAATAATGGCTTTAAACTAAAGTTCCTGGGAGAAGGGAACCTCAATCCATCCCATTCCTCACATCCAACAGAAGATGCTCAGTGTCTGGAGAGGGATTATAGTCAGCAGGGGAGCACCTGAAGAGCAGGGCAATGGAAATCCAGCCACTGCACACAGTGAGGCTCCATCAGGAGTCCTGCTTGGTAGTGACTGCCCCATCCCTGGCAGTGTCCAAGGCCAGGATGGACAGGGCTTGGAGCACCCTGGGACAGTGGGAGGTGTCCCTGCCCATGGCAGGGGGTGACACTGGATGAGCTTTAAGGTCCCTTCCAACCCCACCCATTCTGTGGTTCTACAATTCAACACTGACTAAACAATACACAACAAGATAAACTGAGTCCATGTGTGGCCCAGGCAGATTCTGCAGGTTTCAGTCAGCACAGCAGCAGAAAGTTACCTTGACATTGAAGTGTTCAGAGAGTGGGAGGTATTTTAGTATTTTTTTCCTTAAGAGTGCATTCTTCATGTCTCATTGTGACAGGCTAATTTTTGCAGCACTGATTTACAGCAGCACTCCTGAGCAGGAAAGCAGTGTAACAGATTTCAAGTATAAACTTAACATCTCATCCTTGAAAAGCTTTATGAAATTTCTTGCCATTATTGCTTTACTCCTCCAGTCATTTCTACCTTTGATTTCCAAAACCTAAATGAAGGCAAATCTGATAAACACAGGAAACAAGATGATACTTGGAAAATCTTCTCTTTAAATGACAGATTCTCTGGAGGGAGATGCCAGAGCAGGGTCCCAGGGCTGGGACTGCAGCAGCCTCAAACAGGCAAACTGTGCTCTGCTTGAATTTCTAGAGAATTATATATGTGCAGTGTAACAGCATGAAGATGTTCTAGGAAAAGAGAAGCATGGAAGAGCCCTTGAGGCAAGGAATCCCATACTCAAATTCCAGTTTAGCACTGAAACTGCATCCCCACCAGGGCAAAGACAGTGATCAGGAATGCTGAGCACAGAAAGTGCAAATTTTGGACTGAGAGCAGTTAAATCACCTGCACCCAAAATGGGTCTGCAGTTCTTCAGGATGAGATGCAAACCCAAAACTTCTCAAAGAACCTATACAGGAATCCACATGAAAGATGCTGCTTTGGATTTAGACTCAAGTGGTACTTGGAAAAAAGTTCAAGTGGAATCACTGGAAAAGCTGTTTCCTAGTGGTGCTCACAACAAAATTGGATTGCTGCAGAAAAGAACTGATGAGTAAAAAAAGAACAAGATAAAAAAATGTGAAGAAATGGAGCAATGTAGAAACAAGGCTATTAGACAAGAAAATGATGAAAAGAACAGCTCCAAAAGCAGGAACTGTCACATCTACAAACACATTAAAGACTACACAGAATACTGGGTTAGAAGGCCAGATAAAACATAGACCAAAGGGGAAAAAAAGAAGAAAGAAAATCCAATTAATTTTTGCTTGCCTCAACAGGGAGTTTAGGAAGGAAAAGGTCAAAATTGAAAGAAGTGGAAAGCTTACACACATGTAGAGAGCAGAAAAGCATAAAGCATGGCAGGTCAAAGCAAAAAAAAAAAAAAAGAAATTAAGAGGCTGGAAATTAATTTGAACAGAACCTTACAGTGGACACTCAGCTTCATGGTAAGAATTTCTTGCAAAGCATTAAAGTGGGAGGCCAGCTAAGGAATCACCAGGAATATTTGGTGGAGAAAATGTAGCAAAAACACTCAGTGAATTTCTTTACAGGGCTCTCGTGACACAGACCTTGGGGAGATTCCCACGTCTCTGACATACTTTGGAGTGAAATATTGGACCAAACCAAAGCTGTCAATAAACCCCCAGAACTGATTCTCATGCTCTGCAATGTGAACCTGCAAAGCTGCAGGCAAGGGCAGGTCACCCACCCCAAAAACATCTTCCCTCTTTTAATTTTTTTTTTCAGTGTATCAGCAGTAAATTCCTGTATTCTTATTCACAGTCAGTATAAACTACTGTACATTTTTAAATAAAATGTACAATTGCAAAACTGAAATGGATTTTTTTCTAATCAATACCTGCACTAAGCAGTCAAGTTCAAGCTAAATGCATAATTTTGCTCAAATTCAAATTCTATAAACTGAAGGGGGTATCAAAGCCTTTGAGAGCTTAAGCACCAATTTAAAAGACTGTCAATTATTTAATAGATTCTTCCCTAGAACAATGTTGCCAATCTATGTCTCACATCCAAGGTTAATTTAAGGCTTAAAATGGAGCATTTCAAGTACTGTTGCATTAAATAATAATGAACAAGGAGAAAATTATTCATGTGAATAAAGGGCATGAATCACAGAGGAGAGAAAATTATATCTATAAAATGCAGATATACAAAGATCAATTCTTTATATAAGATGACACAAAGGAAGAAAATTTAAACTGTAGGGTGAAACTATAGCTGCATACAGCAATTTTTATTTTTTTTTAAGCAGCAAAGAATCTGGTTCACCACAGATTCTGGTCCAATCAGCCAAGGTGCTACCAAGCCATCCAGAAAACCTCTGTAAATCCACTCAGGTGCATCTTTACTGAAAATACACACTCTGAGAATTATAGAATCCCCTGAGTTGGAAGGGACTCACAAAGACTATCAAAGTCCAGCTCCCAATCCTTCCTTCCAAATATTCTAAAACTTTAAATTCTAAGTTTTCCATCATGTGACATTACACACTTTTATTCAAACTACACAGAGCAAGGCCTGTTAATTGAGAAAAAAATGCCTGAGAGGAATTATTCACCCCCTTGGCTCTGAGGGGTTTAGATCACACTTTAGGTCACATCCCCATGATCCCTGCATGGGAAATATCACACACAGTTTTGGTACCCTGGTACAAGGAAAATAGAAAAGTCAGGAATTAGGAGGGGCTGGCCAGCATGTCTGTCTTTGTGCCCAAGGTCTGTCCTGTGTCCTCATTAAGCTTTATTTCCAATTACTGTCCCAGCTAAGTCACTCTCTGTTCTGTGGCTCTGTGTATATTCAGACTCATTTATTTCTTTCTGGTGCTTTTAACTCATTTCCCTCCCCCTCAGCTCCTCTGAACAAGCTAAGGCATGAAAAAAAAGAGACAGGAAATAGAAAAATAAACAACTGTGGACTGAAAAAAACCGTTTTGGCAACAAGGTGATCAACCAACTTTCTTGTTCACCACCACAAATATCAGCCAACTCCTTTCAACAAATCAACCACTCTCCAACCCCACTATTTACAAAAATGCCTTCTGTTCACAAAAAGTTACTGGATTTCACGTTTAAATTTCTTTTAATACATTTCACTTTCTGCTGCTACATACAATGAAATAGTCTGCATTTCTACAGAAAACCACAGGGACATTAACTAGACAAATAAGGAGTATAAAACATCAAGCTTAAGTGCAATTATGTTCTCCAAAGCACAGAGCAGAGAACAAAGAGGTTGACAAACTGCAGCACACACCAAGCTGTGTACAATTATACAAGCTATACATAATTACTGTAGTTCTAATTACTTTGCAATATTATCAAGCTTTATTGTGTTCCAGATTCTCTAGCAAAAAGTTGTCAGCCAACTACAGGTGCCTCTTAAAAGCCAGAGCTATCACACTCATTAAGTGTTACCCACTCTGGAAAATAATGGTATTTACAGATACCACAATGCTCAAAGAAAACTTTAAGGAGTCTTTCCAGACCTTCCATTTGCTGGATTGCTGGAACTGTCAAATTACTGGAAGCACCTCCCTTAGCCCCTAACCAGAAGAATGTTTTTACGTTGCATATGATCAGTAGCTGGTGATGCTGTCCCAGCCAAATGTTCCTACAGCTGCAGCTGCTGTGCTGAGCTCCATGTGCCATGAGTGCCACCCACAGGGACACCTGTGAGCTCCAGCACTGATTGAAACCACAAACCCACAAGGCAGCCCCAGCTCCTGTTGATTAACAGACCTGCACAGACAGGAGTGCTACACCCCCAGAGTGTGGCTGCTCAGCAGCCCTTAGCTCAGACAGACATTAGGGAAATGTGGGAAATGTGCCTCAGGAATCCCTCTGCAGCAGCTGGGATAGATACTGGAGCAGGTGGGATGCAGCTGATGGGTTAACAATAAAGTGATTTTTTTCTCAGTGAAACCATTGCTAGCTGGTTTCTTATCTGTGGGTTACAGAGCATTGTGCTGCCAAATTGGGCTTGCTGCACTGGAAGGGCTGTCACTGACATGAAGTAGAATAATCAGGTCTTAGGACCACATCCTTATTTACCACAACTTGTCCTTAATTTCATAAATCTGAGCCAGACACTCTGTCAGCAGAAAAAGAAATCCTTTGTTGTGACAATAACTCTCCACAGAAGGAATCAGGACTTTCTCTCTCAAAATAAATAAAAAAATAAAAAGCAGAAGCACAAAGGATTTACCCGTGGGGAGGGAGGGATGGATGGAGGGAGGAAGGAAGGAAGCCAGATGGAGATTTGGGATGGAGGGAAGTTGTAGCGAATGGAAAACAAAACAAAACAAAACAAAAAAACCCAAACAAAAAAAAAACCCAACAACCAAAAAACATGAAAAAATATGCCTCAAGAGCATCGTCCCTCAGCAGATGCTGCTACTCAGTGCCACCAAAAATCATTCTGAAGACTTTGGGGAAAGGGAATCTCAGAGGATGTGAATCTCATCCCCAAAAAGTCAGGTGGTTAACTCCAAAAGTGCAGACCTCCAAAGTGCAGGTGGTTAACACAAAGCCTGTCGTCCCCTGCAGCAGCTCTGCAGAGAACAGAACACCTTAGACTCAGCTTAACCTGGCAAAAGAGCCTGTGTTAATGACAATCTGCACAACCTGGCCTCCAGGAGGTCTTTCCCAGGGGCAGGGATGCAGCTTGCAGGGCTGGAGCCTGTAAGATAAATGAAACAACACTGGGAACATCTACTGTACTCCAAAACTTAAGCCAGAGAAGTAATAGAGCTTAACACAACACCTGGAATGATTTAGGGAGCTCTGAAGGGCAAAGGATGCAGCAAGCCAGGGCAGGCACACTGCAGTGAGAGCTCCAGCCTGTACCTGACACGATGCTGCAGCAGCAGCCACTGCAATACCTCAAACTCTGACTGATCTCTGATCAAATATCTGACTGGTGTCTGCTCAGAAGAGCGATTTGGATGGAAAATCAAATGCACCATTCGGTGAGAACAGGGGAATATCAAACTCGGAAAGTGTGAAAAATGAGGTTCACCTTCCTGGTAAATGATTTACTTTCCTGGTAAATTATGCATCAACCTGTTGCATATTCATAGACCTTTATGCATTATTCAAAATCACCTCCCCCCAACCTGTAAATTAACTTTTTTTTATTTTTCTCTTTGTGGCTCCTTCCTGTTGGCCAACTCCCTGATAACAGAGATCAGTGAATTCCTTCTCTGGAGTTCTGGTGTTCATCACTGTCTTCATCCAGACAGGATAATCCAAGAACATGAAGAACTTTCTGATTATCTTTTTACAATTCTCTGAGTTAGTTACATGAACAAAAGCTTTTTACATCACCATGTTATAGTCTAAGAAAAAAATACATATTTACCACACTACTATTTCTAAGTTTTGTTAATAGCAGAACTAAAAGAAAATGTATTCATACAGCAAAGTTTTCCAACATTACACATGTAGCATTCATTTTAATATTAATAAAAAGCCAATAACATAATATGTACTTATACTAGAGAGGCTTTAGAGGCTGTACACAACTATTGAACGTGGGTGAAGTAAAAACAGATCCACACTCATGTGGGCTCAGTTACAGGGGTGAGACAGAACAGCCAGGAGCTATAGCAGGGGAAATCTGAACCAGACAGAGAAAATTACCCACACAAGAGTGGCCACATTTTGGAAGATGTTGGCCAGGCTGTGGAACCTCAACACCAAGGGACACAGGGGACACGGATCAGCTCTCCAGGCTGAGAAGTGTCACCACAATCTCAGCCTCGATCACATTCTATTGCTGCCTAGTGCAGGTATAACCTAAAAGGAAAACTCAGCTGAGGAATCTCCCAGCCCAGACACTGCCAGGGTCAGAGATTCAGCTTCACTTAGCTGCAGCAAATTCTTTTTTCTTGCATATTTTTTTGTTTTATATATTTTTACTCAGAGAGTGCTGCTTTATTAAAGGCATTCACATGGTTAAAAGTGTCATCAGCACAGGAGTATTTGACTGCAGGTAATTGTGTACAGCTCTTAAAAATAAAGAAAGCAATCATCATAAATACCTTTCCTGACTCAGAGCTGAACATTCCTTAATTATTATTCTCTTTTTATTAATATAATATAATATTATAATGTAATATAATATAATTTTATATTATAGATCATATATCA
>VXBI01008137.1:1897589-1929152 GCA_013397375.1 Toxostoma redivivum | reverse complement strand
TTTTTTTTTTGGGGGGGGAGGTTTTCCCGTGTTCGCTACAACTTCCCTCCATCCCAATTCTCCTTCCTTCCTCCGTCCCTCCCTCCCTTCTCCCTCCCTACATCCCTCCCCTGGGGCGGAGCCGCTCCCGGTTCCGATCCCAGTCCCCGGTGCCCCTCCCTAGTCCCGCTCCCCGTTCCGCTCCCCGCTCCCGGTGCCGCTTCCCGGTTCCGCTCCCGGTTCCGATCCCAGTCCCCGGTGCCGCTCCCTAGTCCCGCTCCCCATTCCGCTCCCCGCTCCCGGTCCCCGTTCCGCTCCCCGCTCCGCTCCCGGTGCCCATGGCCGCGTCCCTGCGGTGCCGCTGCCGGTGCCGGTGCCGCTCCCGCGGGGCTGCCGCGGCCTGAGCCTCCCCCGCTGCCCGCCCCGCGCTGGGCTGAGCCATGGAGCGCGGCTTGGTGCAGGAGGTGGCCGCATCTCTGGTGAGAGAGTTTCTCAGTAGAAAGGTAAACGCGGTGCTTTTCCTGCCGGCACTGCGGGGTGCGGGCCGGGCTGCGGGCGGGCCGGGCTGCCGGGGGTTACCCAGCCTGGGAGCGGTGCCGGTGGAGCTGCTGCACTACATCTCCCACACTGCCCTTCCATTCCCGGCCGTGCGGCTGCTTCCTCCTGCTGCGGGAGCCCATCCTTATCACACACGCCTGCGGGACTGGAAATCAAATCCAGAAACGCGCTTTCACTTGGGTTTTTCTTGCTCTTTGCAGCTTTGTTTGTTATTTTTTTAATGTTTATTTTTTCTTTTTTTTTCTTCATGAATTTCCTGTTTTGCTGTTGTTCTTCTGTTTGCAAGTGGCAATGCCTTATTTATTTATTAATTTATTTAATTAAGGTAAAAGGTAACAGCCTTAGAGAAAGTGGTAACATGCATTTAACATGCATTTCCCCTCCCTTCCTCCCTCTCACCTTCTCCTCCAGTTTTCAGTAATAGCTCAGCAGAAAACCCTTTTGTGGTAGGGGGAAAGAGGCCATTATACCTGTCACAAATTTATACTATAAAGTGAATTTTGGGCTACACAGGGATGCAGGGAGAGTGGAATTGAGCAAACTGGAAATCACTTTCACATTTCCATATAGCAGCACCTAGTACTTTGTATTTATTATGTATTTTATTGTTCAATTCTTAGGAAATATTGCTGATGTTAAACTCCTTGTGCCAGGAATGAATTTTTTTGTATCAGAAATTAAACAGCCACTGTCTCATTAAATGTTACACAAACCTCAGTGTCATGTTTTGAATCCCATCTCCAAATTCACATTTTCAAAACAGGAGGCACTGATAATCCTTTGTGCTTCTGCTTCCCCCAGATATTTCATAAACATCAGAGCCTACAGGGATAATGATCCTGTATTTACCACAACTTGCCCTAAATTTCATGAATCTGAGGCAGACACTCTGTCAGCAGAAAAAGAAATCCTTTGTTGTGACAATAAGGAATCAGGGCTTTCTCTCTCAAAATAGTAGCCTTGTGTTGTACCCCTTAAATTAGTTTGGGATCCAGCTCCCAATAAATCAGTCTCTCTCTCCCCATAAAGTGAGATTCCCATAGATTTTGTCTCTCAGGTGCCCATGAGTGCTGGCCACAGACCGAAAGTTGAAGTTTGAGGACCCCAAACCAGCTGATGCTGTGGACACCTGATTTATTTCCAGCCTGAGGCTGGCTGGAATAACTTCAGCTCAGGGCCTTTCATATAGACCATCAGTCTTAGGAGGCTGCTTAGCAGCTGAAGTCACTTGCATAGAGGTTTTTGTTTTTCTGTGTTCAGCAATTTCACAGAATCACAGGTTGGAAGAGACCTCCAAGATCATCAAGTCCAACCCAGCCCTGACACCTCAACTAAACCACATCCAGGCTTTTATTAAACACATCCAGGGATAGTGACTCCACCACCTCCCTGGGCAGACCATTCCAGTACTTTATCACTCTTCCCATAAAGAACGTCTTCCTAATAGCCAACCTCTATTTCCCTTGGCACAGCTGGAGACTGTGTCCTCTGGTTGTGCCAGTGCTGCCTGGAGACAGAGACCAACCCCAGCTGACACAGCCACCTTTCAGGAGTTATAGAGAGATTTTGATTATTTTCACATCCATGAGCTGCTATAGTTCAAGATTGTACCATTACAGCACAGGTTCTGAGGGTTACCTGCTTACAAATTCCTGCCATCCACAAGTTCCATGTGACATCCAAAGAAACTGAGAGTAAAAGCTTTAGGGTCTGACACTTTTCCTTCTCAGGGTTTGAAGAAAACCATCACCACCATGGACCGGGAGCTTCCCCGCTCTGAGCTCAGCATCAATAACAGGAATGAGCTCCGGAATGTCCTGCACCTGCACTCCCTGTACAAACAGAACAAGGTGAGGGAAGGCATGGCACAGTCTGGAAATATCCTTGCATGCTCTCATTTCCATTTTCAGCTTCATATATAGCACAGCAGATGAAAATTACACTTCTAGTATTTATTATCCTTGGAAATGCAATATAAAAAGTGTTGGGTCCCTTGAGCTTTCTGTGCTTTCTGGCACTGACTCCCTGGAGAACACTGCTTTTGACCTGAGGCCTTGGAGAAGGCTTCCAAATTTGAGTGATGGAGTTAAAATCATGGGTGTGTAGTTAATTAGAAGTGTGTAATCTCACATGGCGAAGGGTTTTGAATTTGAGGTTTTAATAATACAGTAATAGGTGGGGGACAAGATGGAGAATTCTGGGTGATGTCTCTTTTCAGTGTTCATCTTCCTTCTTCTTCGTGATTTCAGGAAGTAGTTTCAGGCTGGACAGTTAGTGCTGCACTGTGGGTCACAAGATTTTGGTTATTGGGTTAAAAAGTATAAATAATATATGTGTTAATTCTTTATTGGGCTGTTTAGCTTTAAGAGATCTTGTAACTAGCTAGATTCACCTCCATTTTTCTCGCTTCTAGCTGGTGGCTAGAAGTGCAGCTGAACTTTCTGTACTTTCGATAAGATTTAATAAACAACCAAGCCCAAACATGAGAAAATCCATTTCCTTCGTGTATTTTTTAATCTTGGCTCTGAGTGAAGACAGAGACACCCCAGACAAACCACTAATTAAGTGGTGCAAACACCACCACCATTACAAAAAAGTTCACTCATACCTTGTGGCACCACAATGCTTTTGGTATCTTCCTCTAAGTCTTCATAAAAGCCATTTCAAAAAACCCTCTCCCACTGCAGAAAAGCTGCATTCTTGCACAGTTTCCTCACTTTGGAATATTTAGCTAAAATGAGAGTCAGAAATCACTGTGACAGGTTGCTTTTTTGTGTAGTGCTTCCTTCAGTTAACACAGCAGCACCTTTGAGCTCTTGACATTCTCTAGCTGCCGACTGCAGTTCCCTGGATTGTTTGTTCAGTCACTCCTGGGATACACCCACAGGTAACTCTAGGAAACAGCTGAAGTGTTCTGTACAGTGTAAAAATAATGCCCTGCAGCCAGACTAACACAGCATTTCAATAGTCACCAAGAGCTCTATTTCTCTTTTTGGCCAGGCAAAGGAGAATCCACTGAAAACACTGCTGGAAATTATCACTAATTACTTCCTGGAGCACCGTGGCACTTCCAGGAGCACTGGTTCCAGCTCTGCTCTGTCAGCTCCTCAGAGTAAGAGCTCAGCATCCCACCCACCCGACCTCCTGGATGAGGATCATGGCAGTGCCAGTGCTCTGGATGAAAGCAAAACTCAGGCCTCCAGGTACACTATGATTTATTTCTCCTTGCCCTGTGTGTTCACTTATTTTTTCTTAATGAAGGGAAAGAGTGTTGAATGTTTTATCATTTATATCTTGAGCTCAGCTTTATTAGCTATCCTCATAACACAAAGCTTAACTTCCCATATTATTAATATCTCCTGTGCAAGCCACCCTTCAAAAATGATCTTTTATGTTCCCTGCCAATTATGAAGACTGATAACCTCAATTGCATCTTTCAGTCAGTGAAGCACATCGAAATAGATTTCATGCCTTTTACTTTGGAAATACTCAAATTGAAGCAAGTTTGGAGGTGAAACAAACCACCTGTGCTCAAACTAAAGGTGTATTCATGTCTTACATAGGAAAAAGCAAGTTTTGATGTCTTAAATTCAATGTTATTGCAAATAGTGTAGGTTCAGACCTTGCAGAATACCTGAAAATAGTGTGTAACCAAATTTTTCATTTATTGGTGCCTCAAAGAGGATTAACAGCCCTGTACTTCCATAGATAGCTTTTAAAATGGCACAGAAGTGTAATTCAGCTTCCCAGCCTCCCCCCTCAGGGAATTAATCAGCTTTTGTTCTTCATCCTAAATGCAACGTGCTCAAAGCAGCCAAGTCTGAGCATCAGTGCATGGAAAAAACTCATGAAGTCATTTCTTGTAGGGGAAGAAAGCCAAGATGTTTTAAGTTGAGCTCAGAAGCAGCACTTGAAAAGGAGGCAGTGCAAAGGCTTTTTTCCTCTTTTCTTTTTTCTTCCTCTTTTTTTTTTTTTAGATTTTTTTAATCACTTTTTCTTTCCCTTTCATGGATCTCTCCCACAGAGGAATCCCTGACACTGCTCTGGGAGGGCACAGCAGTGCCCAGCAGTGTTAATGTTGGAAGGGACCTTAAAGATCATCTCATTCCATCCCTTCCTCTATCCCAGGGTGCTCCAGGCCCCATCCAGGGACACTTCCAGGGATGCAGGGGCAGCCATGGCTTCTCTGGGCACCCTCTGTCAGTCAGAGCCTCACCATCCTCATCTCACAGGGAAGAATTTTTTCCCAATATCCCATCTAACACTGCCCTGAGGGTCATCCTCACCATTGCCATCCTCTTTGGGCAAGGGAAAAGCAGGGATTGCCAAAAAAAACCAAACATGGGAAAAGCAGGGATTGCCAAGGTCAACCACCCAGTGCCTGAAATCAGTTTTAATTTCAACTACCTGTGTAACTTTTAATGATGCTTTCAGGGGTGGAGAGTTTAATCAGACAGGACTCTGCTCTGGTTCCTTATTAAGGAACTGTTTTCTTTTTAATTTTGCTCTTGGAGGTTCATGTGAGTGTCTGTAAGTGTTCAGACACTCTAAGCCAGCACCCCTTGGCAGTGAGGGTTTATGTCCTTACTTACACAGGAGACGCATTCCTGGAAAAATGGGTTAAATAAAAGGAACAATGTGGGAAATGGATTTGTAGAGAGTTCTCAGGGCTGACAGAAGGCTCACACTGTGTGCATCTGTGTGCAAACCTGGAGATAAGAAATGCTGACTTAGAAATACCATGGAATAGGACAGATATTGTTGAGACAGAAATGGAGCTAGAAAAAGTTTTAAAGGATGGCCTTGCAAATATGATTAGATACTTTGGAGAAATAGAACTATGAAAGATGCATTGTAATAGAACCCACAAAGAGTAATTTTAGATGATTGCCTTTAAGGCATTTTACAGCATGATGTGACAAAAGCTGCTAGGCCAAGAAACACTTACAGTGTATTGTAATTAGGAAATAGTTGGTTTTTGATTGTGATGGTGTGAATTATAACTTCTGTATTGTCTCACCCTTCATATGAGACTGAAAATGGAATGAAAGTTTTTTAAAACACCTCTCAGTCGCCCCATCTCTGGGTCAGAAAAGGGAAAAATCCGACTGAACATTTTTGTGGTACAGGATGTTTCAACTATGGAGTTGCTTTACAATGAGTTAGGATGAAGGAAAACATCCCAGAGTGAAAAACAAGTTCAGAGACTTGTTTCCTTATGTTAAGGAAGAACATAAATTTATAAACTGACACAGAACTGGGAACTACTCACTAAAATAATTTCTGCCACAAACGTGCTTTTGTTTTTGGAGTAAAATAAGTATTCTACAGCTGAACAAAGAGTAAGAGGAGTCAATAGAGTCAGTCAAAGTTACAGGAGAACAGAGGGTGTGAACAAAAGTATTAACAAAATTTCAAACAGATGGAGAAGGAATGGGAACTGCTGATGGCAGCTTAAGGCCTCTCTGATATAACATATAAATTGTAATTTTTATTATGATATACTATCATACAATCACAGAATGGATTGGGCTGCAAGGGAGCTAAAAGATCATCTCACTCCAACCTCTGCCATGGGCAGGGACACCTTCCACTATCCCAGGCTGCTCCAAGCCCTGTCCAGCCTGGCCTGGGACACTTCCAGGGATCCAGGGGCAGCCACAGCTCCTCTGGGCACCCTGTGCCAGGGCCTGCCCACCCTCACAGGAGAGAAATTCTTCCCAATATCTAATGTGAATTTCCCCTCTTTTAGTTTAAACCCTTTTTACATCAAAATAAGTAAGCATGGAATTGTTTTACCTATATTGTAACCAATTGTGACACATAATAGTGATACTGAAATAATGTCCTGAAGTCCTGCATCCAGATGTGTAGGGGAAAAGTGACTGCATTTGAATTTCATTTCGAGATAAAATGTAACTTAATTTGACAGCAGTGCTTTAATTAGCTGCTTTTATTAATTTACTTGTGCATTACTTTGCTGTTTCAAGCTTTTCCTCTCTCTTCCCTCTAGATCTGATGTTGAAAATCCACTGGATAAAATCCCTCCACCCAGAAAACATCAGCACAGAAGTGAAAAATGCCACCCAGGGACAACCCACGGCAGTAACTTGCCCTGTGCTTGGGACAAGAAGTTGAAAGACAGTCGAGAGGATTTAAAAGCAGCTCTGATTTCTGAGGAGCTGAAATCCACAGGGAAGGAGAAGTCAAAGCCCAGGGCTGGTCTCATTGTCCAAGGAATGATGGCTGGACCAGTAGCCAGTCCACCAGAGGTGATTCCCAACACTTTACAGAATATTTGGCTTGCCCATGGATTTTATATCCAGCCTGCTGGGATAAAAATCACTTACAAATAATGTTCAAATGTATGTTAATCCATTAAATCTGCAGGCTGAAAAGAAGTGGTGAGTTAGGGAAATTGTTCTGCTTTATTCAGAATTTCAGATGTAACCACTGCAGGCAACTACCCCCTGCATGTTTGTGATCTCAGGTCACTGAATTCCTTTAGAAATCTTTCCCATTCTTGAAACCTCTTGACAGATTTGATTTTCCATTTTCCTGTGCAAATTGCTGTGTTACCTTCACAGTATCTGTTTTACTCTTGTTTTTCCAAGACTCCACATTTAATCAGTAGCAGTTTGGAACTGAAAATTGCTTTCAGTTCAGATATGTTTCTGAATTGATCAAATCAGACCATATTCCATCAAGAAGTGCTTTCAAAGCACAGTTTAAAATTTCTCACCTTTTTTTGTTCCTTTATGCTTCTCTAATATAATGACTTTTCCAATGCAAAATTAAGCTTGTGATAATGAGAAATTAAAATATTCAACTATGACATTTAGGTAGTACTGAAGAGCATATGGAAATTCAATGAATTAGTTGGATGTTTATAAATATCTCTTATTTAGAAGTAAAGACTACATACCTGTAGTGGTAGATACCAATAAGTATCTTATAAGTCTTGATTTCTTGAGCTGGATACAATCCCAAAATTAAGCTCTTATGAGATAATTTGTTGTTGTTCTTGGTAAAACCATGGAAAACATGTTTTAATGGTAGGTAGCATCTTTAGTACTGGTCAAATTTTAATGAATTATTGATTTTTTTTAAAAATCTGATTTACTTTATAAGCTGATTCCTAAAAATAAATGAATAGGTTAGCTCAGAAATCAGTGCTAGAGCTTTCCTCTGCTTTTTGGGTTTATTTAAGGATGGTAAACTTGTAATCTGTGGCTTTCATGGCACTTATTTCCAGGATCCCCAAAAAAGGAGACTCTCCAAACGATCCACGAGCATCAGCAGCCCAGCCCAGCCCAGGGGTGAAGAGCATGAGGAGCATGACCTGAGTGTCCCCAGCACTGATCTGCAGGACAGCAAAGCATCCCCCACAAAATGCAACGTGGAATTGGCATCAAAGACTCTGCTCAGCTCCCACACCAGCTCTGCCTCTGAAAAACCAAGGAGCAGCCCCAAAGAGCCTGATGACTTCTTCTCCAAGCTGCTGTCTGAGAGAGAGAGGGCCAAGACGGAAGAAAGGAAATCCCTTCCAAGCTCTGGTGCAGACAGCAGTGAAAAAAGCCTTAAAGTGAGTGCCCCTCACAGACATTCAGGGGCTGGGAGAGAAAAGAGGGAAAGATCCCTCAAGAAAATGGAGAGTCGGTTGTCAGGCCACAGGTGAGAGTATTTCTGGGAATATTATATGCTAATATATTTTATATTAGGAATATTTTATATGTTAAAACAGAGTTTTTATTGTTGTTCTGCACTATTACATGATATAAAAATTTTAGAACTTTTCGTCTCCCTCTGAGAGCTCCAAATATGTATTTTTGTCTTTTCTCTCTCTTAATTGATGTTTTTTAAGGTAAAATTTAAGAGTGGGAGGCATGGCATTTTTTTTTATTTATACACTAAAACTGGCCAGATTTCTTAAAATTATTATTGCTATTTTGTTTCCCAGTTTAATTTCTTATTGAGATACCATATGTGGAGAGACCCTTTTGAGAAGGAAACAATTAGACATCAGGTCTCTCCACATTTCTAAATTAGGGGCTGTAGGAATTGTCAAACTGGGGATGTGCTGGAGCTGCAGATGGGCCAGGAGTGGCACCTGTTTCCTATCTGGAACCAAAAATTAACTGAGAAGAGCTGCCAGCATTCCACAGTGCCTTGGCTCATTGAATTTATAAAGATTAACATGTAATAGGCCAAAGTACCACAGTCTAAAGTCTTAAAACTCTGCTTTCATACAGCTTGACTCAGCCTATAAAGTAGTGCTGCCATATCACTTCATCTTTTTCACTCTCAGGATGATTTTTATCTCACACTCAGCATTAATTGAGGTAGAGAAGAGAGCTTCAGTGGGCTTTGGCAGCTCCCCAGCAAAGCTGAGAATATTGAGTGTATTCCTGATATTGGATAATCAATGAATGTTGATTATCCATTCCTTGATTCCTTATGGATGTTCATCATGGGTAAGCCTCAGAGGAATGGTGGGCTGGATGGAATTCCCTGGGAAGACTGTTGCAAAAAAAAAACCTGTAAAAAGTCAAATACAAACCTCAGTTATTAATGGCTGGGTCCTACACGGGGGTCACAACAATCCCAAGCACTGCAGGCTTGGGAAGAGTGGCTGCAGAGCTGGGAAGGGACCTGGGGGTGCTGTGATAGTGGCTGAATGTGAGCCTGAGTGTGGCCAGAAGGCCACTGGAACCTGGCCTGGGTTGGCAATAGTGTGACAGCAGGAGCAAGGCAGGGATTGTCCTCTGTGCTCAGCACTGCTGAGGCCACACCTCAAACCCTGGAGTCACTTTTGGGCCCCTCATGACAATAAAGACATTGAGGGGCTGGAGTGAGTTCAGAGAAGGGAACAGAGCTGGGGAAGGGTCTGGAGCCCCAGTAGAGGCTGAGGGAGCTGGGAAAGGGGCTCAGCCTGGAGGAAAGGAGGCTCGGGGGGACCTTGTGGCTCTGCACAACTCCCTGACAGGAGGGGACAGCCAGGGGGGGATTGGGCTCTGCTCCAGGGAACAGGGACAGGAGGAGAGGAAACGGCCTCAAGCTGTGTCAGGGGAGATTTAGTTTGGATATTAGGGAAGATTTCTTCACTGAAATGATGGTCAGGTATTGGAACAGGCTGCCCAGGGCAGTGATGGAGTCAGCACCCCTGGAATTGTTCAAAGGCTGTGTGGATGTGGCACTTGGGGACAGGGTTGGGTGGTGGACATGACAATACTGGGGCAATGGTTGGACTGGATGATCTGAGAGATCTTTTCCAGCCTAAACAACTCAGTAATTCTGGGGTTCACTCAGATTTGGACACGCTGACACTTCCTAACCTTTGGCAGCAAGAGCTGAGAAGGAGAAGCTGTGCTGGAAAAGGGTGACCCAGAGCACAGCACACTGCTCCATCCTGTCTGTACTCCATCTCTGCAGGGAGGGCTTGGAAACAATTCCTGCTCTCAGAGCTGGTTTGGTGGAGCAGGAGGGGGAGCTCTTTCCTAAGCAGAGCCTGTTTGCAGAGCAGCACAGGTTCATTGCTGCTGGGCACTGTGAGCTGGAGCCAGCAGAGCTTTGGATCTGTGCAGAGCTCTGAGCTCCTGGGAGCACCCACAGAACCCAGCAGGGATGCTCAGATTGCTGGAGTGCAGTGCAAGGAATAGACACTCCAAATCAACACCCACAGTGTCAGTCCTGCAAGACTTTTTATTTCCCTTCAGCCAGATCCTGCAGTGTTCAGGAGCCCTGCAGGTTCTGGCCAAAGTCATTGAGCATGTTAAAGAATGAAAAATTACAATGTGGGAGTGGGTATTTGTCTGGATCCTCTTCCATTCTCTGTTACCTGAAAGAAAAGTTAATCTGAGAGCAGCTGAAAACCTCTATAGGATTAACCACAGCTGGTTTGTTCACAGCATCTGCAATTCTGGTTTTGTTTCCAATAGAAAACTAAAGATAAATCTTATTTTTCTTTCCATTTACTTTACTTTATGAATCTCTTTTCTCCCATGCCACAAGTGCTGTTAGAGCATGCAAGCTGAAGGCATCCTGTGCAAACATATGAGAATAAATTGGAAGTAAAACTACTGCCAAGCTTTAAAAGAATACATGGCCATCAAAATAACCTAGGGAAATGCAGACACACAGCATTTTGATTCACACCTTTTAATGAAAAAAATTACAGGGGTCAGTGATGGTTCTTTATTGTCATGATTGTATTTTTTGCCAAGTCATGAAGGGTTATTTCATTTAAAAAAATATAACATGCTGTAGAGTTTTTAGATTCTACAGATGGGTTTTTTTTTTAGAATTTTTGGTTTTAATTAATCCACAAGAAAAGCAGTATATAGGTGGCAGCAAATCTTCATTTATCCTCAGCTGTAAGCTGACAGCAGCCAATTTAATTTCTCAATTCATAGAATCCCACAACACCAGGTTGGAAGGGACCTCAAGGATCACCTGGTCCAACCCTCCTTGGCAGACTCACAGTCTAGACAAGGTGACCCAGCACCCTGCCCAGCCAAATCTCAAAAGTGCCCAGGGTTTGGGAATTCAACACTCTTCCCTGGGGGATGGTTCCAATGGCTGATTGTTCTCTTGAAAAATTTCTTCTTGTGCCCAGTTGGAATTTCCCCAGGGGTAATTTGTATCCATGGCCCCATGTGATTCCTTGGAAAAAGGGAGTCTCCATCTTAGCTAAGCCAAGATTTAAGTGCTGGGATGTGGTGATGTTGTACAAACATCACATTTATACAGAAACATGTCAGTAATTCCTCCATGTTCCTTCACAGCAATTTTATTTAACTTAACAAACTAAAAATGACATTTATGTCTCAGTGCCACTTCAGTGGAGAATTTGAAACCCCTTTCAGGTCATTTTGATGCTGTTGTTTATTGTTCATCTTCAAAGGAGCATTCCCCTTTTTTTGTTGAGTCCCTGTTCCTCTCAGCTGTGTGTAAGGCCAAGTAAAATGTGGATTATTCACTACTTTTTTTTTTTTTTAAGAGATTTTGAAGGGAATAAAAACCTAAATTCAAAAGTACCCAATCCAAGTGACTGATCCAAGATTCCACCTAAAAATTCCTGTATCTGGCATTTCTTAAGATTCGTAGAACTTGGGAGAGATGATGTTGAGGGAACATACTCAGGTCACAGGGAGCAAATTAATAAAGACTTTCCTGAGTCTTTTATCCTGGGCAGAGCCTTGAATGGCAGCAAGGAAAGGTTCTTTGCTTCCTTTAATATCTTGAGGTAGGGTTGGGCCAGGTGACCTCTAAATCATACTGTGATTCTCCTTGGTGCTGAATCCCCTACTGGAGGGGAATATTTATCATTAACCTCAGCATGCAGAATAAAGAATGAGTGAAATGGAACTCATGAACTTTAGAAATTGTGAAAAAATGAATGGGTGTTGAAATTGATGACTGTCCTTGCATTAAAGACTGTCTATTGCTTTTCTAGAAAAAAGCCAGGATGAATAATCACTTTTTTGGGAAGGTTACATGGGGTTAGAAGGTCAAGATTTCCCCATGTTGCAGTTTGAGCAAACGAAATTGGGGAAAGGCAAGAAAAACCCACTTCAGAACAGTTGAGAAACAGTTCTTTGGTCTTGACTACAGAGATGTGCTGAAGTTGTTCCTGCAGCCCCTGAAGTGGGGGGGGGCGGGGGGGCTCCTAATTTTCCATTAAATCTATCAGTGCAAAGTGTGGTGGTGCTGTGGAAACCCTCCAGTTGCCAGCTGAATAAATAACTTTTGGGTGAGTAAATCCAAGCTGGCAGTTCTGCAGTGGGGTGGAACCACCTTTTGTTAGATGGGCAGATTTGGTCTGTACTGCTCCATTTCTCTTCTGGTAGTTACGATGAAGAACGTGTGGTGCTTGAAATTCTGGTTTTCACATATAAAACCAACCAACTTCCCTCCCCCAGTTCCAAGACAAACAGCATAAAATTAGAATCAGAGCACTGAAATCAGGAAAAAAAGGGTAAAACTGGACCAAGGGAACAAAAGGACTTTGCAATCAGGACCTGGAGTTGAGGATATTTCCTTGGAGCTCCAAGAGAATGGCTCAGAATCAGAAAGACACAAAGAATTGGGAGTATCTTGACACCAGAACAAAAATTTCCTGCTGCCATTAGTGAGCAGAGGGATGCAGCAGTGAATCCCATTGTCCAGGGGCAGAGAGGTGTGCAGTTCCAGGAGCAGGGAGGATAATTGATTCTGCACTCATCCTTGCATTGTGAGCAATCCCCTGAATTACCTGACCCCCTGTGCCTGGCCAGCAGTGCTGGCTGCAGCCTGGCTGTGCTGCTGCTCTCCTGCCACTGCAGAGGGGAGTTCCAGGCACCAGAGGCTGGTTTGTGGGGATTTGTTGGAACCCAGAAGCCTGGGAGTTCTGAGCTTTCTGTGCTGTCTGACACTGACCCCCAGGAGAACACTGCTGTTGACTTGAGGCCTTGGAGAAGGCTCCAAATTTGAGTGATGGAGTTAAAATTATGGGTGTGACTCTAGAAGTGTGTGATTTCACATGGTGAAGGGTTTGGAATTTGAGGTTTTTAGAATATAGTAATAGGTATGGACAAGATGAAGGATTTTGGGTGTTGTCTCTTTTCTGTAGTCTTCCTTCTTCTCCATGATTTCAGGCAGTAGTTTCTGGTTGGACAGTCAGTGCTGCACTGTGGGTCACAAGAGTTTGGTTATTGGGTCAAAAGTATAAATAATATATGTATTAATTCTCTATTGGACTGTTTAGCTTTAAGAGACCTTGTAGCAGCTGGATCTCTCTCCATTTTGCTCACTTTTAGGTGGTAGCTAGAAGTGTTGCAGAACTCTCTGTACTTTAGATAAGATTTAGTAAACAACCAGACCCAAACATGAGAAATTCGTCTCCTTCATGTTTTTAATCCTAACTCTGAGTGAAGACAGAAGAAAATGAAGACAAGCCACTGATTAAGTGGTGCAGTTGCCACCTTTACAGAAATTGGATTCAGGTGCCTTTCCCAGCCCAATGCTGAGCCTCTCCCTTGCACTTCAGCACCAGGAAAGTTCCTGTGAGCTCAGAGCCAGGGTTTCTCCTCCTGCACAGTCTCTGCTGCGTTCAGCACAGCTGGGCACTGCTCAGTGCTTCCCATCCCCAAAACATCCCTTGTTCTTGGGTAAGAAGCCTTGTTCTAGCACTGCCCTGCACTCTGACACGGACAGGGTTGGGTTAGGGAATTGCCATAGACACCAAGTGGAACATTAGTCATATTTTATAGAATCTTAGAATTCACGGATGGAAAAGAACTTTTAGGGTGATTTCTTTCTATGGCAGATTAATCACTGCTGTATACATTTATGTTTGCTTTAATACTTTTTCCAGGTTTTATCTGCTCCAGTCTTAAATGACTCAAGTGACACCTCTCCTCTGATAATACATTCCACTTTCCAGCAGTTCTTATTATAAGGAACTTTTTTTGTTGTACTCACCTTCCATTTGCTATTTTTTGTCCTGTTATCCATAGCTGAAGTTGATTTTTGAACTGGTGTTTCTGTTCCTTGATACATATTCACCTCTGTTAAAATACTCTAAATATTTTTCGTGTTCCTTTAGGCATTTTTTGTCTGAAGCTTGTACTGTCTGCTAAATATTTTTATCTTTCCTGCTCTGAACTTTTGTCGTTGTTTTTCTATGAGGTTATACTGATTTGTTTTATATTTTTTCCATGCATTCAGGGGTGTCTCTAACATTGTCACACTGTGACAATGGGGCAAGAATCCTCTGCACATGGCCTGTCCTCAGCATTATAAAGTCACAGTACAGGTGATCCCATTGGGTTAGTGAAAATTCTGCTTTTTCTCTTTCATATGTTTGAGGAAAAAAAAAAAAGCCCTGAAAATTTCTTTATAGAAATAAAAGATCTCTAAAGGAAAAAAATACAAATCTTTAAAGAAATCTTTTAAATCCTTTAAAAATATATTCAGGGTTGTTTAGTTGTTTTGGTTTTTTATTCTTTTAGATATCTGACACTTTCAAAATATTATTGTATAAATATTATAAGCACCATAACTCTTTCAAAATAATATTTTGAAAGTGTTATGGTCCTTAAAGGATTGATATTCAGGCTCTCTGTTATTAACAGGAATAAAAAAGCTTATTTTCCATGTGAGGACTGAGCCAATACCTGTCAATTATAGATGGTTGAGTGCCTAAAACTGTAAAGATCCTCTCCTATCTTTTTATCCTGCATCATCCCCAGCCACAGTCTGGGCTGATCTGCATTAGGAGATTGGCAGAGAAAACTGGCCATGAGTTTCTGAGCAGGATTTGGTGTTCCTTCAGTCAGTGTAAGCAACAGAGCAGAGCACAAGCAGCCCAGAAGGTTTCTGGACTGCACTGATAATTTTTTGACACAGTGAAACAGGAGAATTCAATGTCTGTTAATATGTGAATGTCTCGTTTCATAAGGAATACTAATTAACATTCAAGTTTAATGCTATTTTTTAAAAAATAAAATTTAATTTCCAACTGAAAGGAAAAATAGTTCCAGCAAAGTTATGTAATGTACATTATTTACCCAGCAGTTTTGCTTGGCTTCAGTCTTTCCTGCTGTGCATTTTGGTGCAAAATTAGGTTTTCTAGGAATATTCTGTATTTACCTGGTGGGCTGCAATATTTCAGTGTTATGCACAAAATCAGTGTGTGGGATGGGCTGTCTCTGTCTAAAATAACACCTGGCAATTTGGTGAGTAATAAAGTTTTGATCCTGAGAGGTGTTGAGCAGTTCCTAAAAGCTCTCACCACCTGGACATCCAGTTCTGTGGAATGAGAAGTGACCAGCTCATTTTGGACTTGATCTTGTTTAAAACCCGCCAGAAAGCCCCAGGTTATTCCAGGACTCTCCATGTGTGTGAGCAATGAGGAATCAATTCAGTTTTTCCTGCTGTGAGAGGAAGAGGATGCTTTGGGCTGGGGTGGCATTTCTAGAAAGTGGGAGCTGAGTCAGAGTTCAGATGGAAGAGCGGAAAGGAGCGTGGGGCTGGAGCAGCCCTGGAGTAAATGACGTTGGCACATTTCCTTCCACCTTGGTCTGGGATCTGTGTGTTGTCCCTCAGTCACACTCTGCAGCATCTCCAGTGCTCTGGAGTGGTTTGGAGGCAGGAAACCTGGTGAGAGCAGTGCTGGAGCAGCCCTGGAGTAAATGACATTGGCACATTTCCTTTTGTCTGGGATCTCTGCCTTGTCCTTCAGTCACATTCTGCATCATTTCCAGCTTCCCCCAGTGCTCTGGAGTGGGTTTGGGGCAGAAAACCCGGTGAGAACACTGCAGCCACACCTTCCTGGAGTGAGGTACCAACCCCTCCTGGTTCCTCCTCTGCTCCCTTGCTATCATCTCCAGTGGTTTGGAGGCAGGAAACACAGTGAGAGAAGTGCTGGAGCAGCCCAGGTGTAAGTAATGTTGGCACATTTCCTTCCAGCTTTGTCTGGGATCTCTGCCTTGTCCTTCAAGCCACCCTTTGCATCATCTCCAGTGCTCTGGAGTGGGTTGGGGGCAGGAAACACGGTGGGAGCAGTGCTGGAGCAGCCCTGGAGTAAATGACGTTGGCACATTTCCTTCCACCTTGGTCTGGGATCTGTGTGTTGTCCCTCAGTCACACTCTGCAGCATCTCCAGTGCTCTGGAATGGTTTGGGAGCAGGAAACCCGGTGAGAACACTGCAGCCACACCTTCCTGGGGAGAGGAACCAGCCCCTCCTGGTTCCTCCTCTGCTCCCTTACTCCAGGGAGTAAGTCTGCATTTGACTCATCCAACTGGCAGCAGAGGAATGTCTGTCCAACAAAACGGGCTCAGCCCTGGGGAATATGGATTTGACTCTCCCATGGATGAAAAGAGAGGTTGTGGCTGCCAGACCAGGAGTGAAAACCTTCAAGTGCCTGGAGTTGCGTAACACCTTTTACAACATAATGCTTGGACCGGAAAAAAGGGCCTAAAATAAAAGTTATAAACTATTGTGACTTTCTTGTGGTGCCAATGGATTTATGGCAGCAGAGCCCATGGTAACACCTGTGGAGCTGCCATTTGCCCTTTTAGTATTTTTCCAGCACTCCATAGGAAAAGGCACTTTGCAATTACTGGAAGTGACAAATGGCTTCTGTATAATTTCTTTATTTTTGGAAAGGAGGTAAATCTGGAGAGGTCCAGCCTGTTGCCTGAAATGCAGTCAGTCAGTTGAGAATTTGCATTAGAGGATCATTGAGCTGTCTTCCAACTCCAGCTATTCCATGACTCTGTGGAATTACTTGTTCCTTAAAAAAAAAATCAGTTATGTGCAGGTAGCACAAGGAATTTTTTTACCCCTATTTACCCCTAAGATTACCAGGAGATAAAATCTCTGTGGGGTCACCAGTAACCTGTTTTTTGAGTTCACCTTTTTTTATAATAAGATGAGGTAAGGGAATACCCCATCCTCAGTGTAAGCTTTTATCTCCCAATTTAACAGTTGATATTAGTTTTCAGGAAGATCATTTGTACTGCTGATACCTGTCAGGTTACAGTGGCTTGGTTAAAAGTGTCAGGTTTCTGATAGGAAAATAGAAGACCACAAATATTCCACATCCTTAAACATTAAATGACCTAAGAGCTGAAGGCCCAAACCAGAGAGAGTGGATGCTTTATGGGTGGTGAACAGAGCAGAGGGTTGGATTCATCTCCACTGATGTGAATTGAGATCTGGGAACCCTTTTCTGTGCTTTATGTGGGTGCTGTACATTTTTATTTAATGGAATTTTATCTCTTTTTTTTTTTTTTTTTTTTTTTTTTTTTTTTTTTTTAACTGATTCTTGTTCACTTTGGTGGCAGCAGTTTAGAATTGCTGAACATAGTGGTGAGTTCACACGGGTGGTACTGAGCTCCTTGTAAATTCCACAGGGAAGATGTCACACTCCAAAATCTTTGGTGGAGAATAATAGGAACAAAGCAGTTCCATTTTTATTATAATTCTTATTTTGTAAATGGAGATAAATATTCATTCATAGCCTATGGATGAGCTTTGTGTTCAGGTGAGCCCAACTTATCAGGCACTTCAAACCATCTTGTAGCTCAACCTGTGATTATAGTAATTCTTGTTTTATATAAAAATCTTCTCAACAAAGATTTCACCTTGTCACAGTTAATAAAATTCAGCAGGACAAATGCAAAGTCATGTGTGAGGGAGTCTGTTTCTGTCAGAAGTGATCACTTCATTACCCTTTCAGTGCCAAGTTTCTCATCTACCTGTTTTATATCTGTCAGTGTTCACAAATCTGTCATCTGTTCACCAGATAATTTTTCATATTGCAAATGTTCAAATCAAATCAAATGCAGGTCCTCACTAAAAAGGAATTTGGAAAAATTAAGTATATGAGCCTCTGTTACCTTTGTCAACCAGACTGGCCAACATGATAGAATTTATATTAAATCCTCATGACAAGACTTTTTTCCCATAGAAAAATATTGCCTGGCATTGATTGTGATCATGTCCTTTGCATCTTTATAATTGCTTTTAATAATTCTGGTTTTATAATGGTGCCCCAAAGCAGTGACAAGCTGCATCACATCGAATGACCTTTTTTACCCGTTTTCAAACAGCAATAGAAGTTATTTTTTAATTATCTACTCTGCAGATTTTACTCAGTATTCCAAGAATATTGGATATGTCTGCCTGTTCTACATCCAGTAGAAAAGCTGTTGCAATCTGGCAATGAAAATGGGTTTTACCACCACAGTCACCTTAAAGCTACTGATGTTTAATTTTTAAGCCCCTTTGCTTTTTTGACCTCTTGTGAGTGTTGGTGTAAATAGGAAATGGTGGAATGCACATCCATTATTGTGCCAAGGAGCTCCCTCTCTGTGAGTTCAGCTCTTCTCTGTAAATCCATTTTCCTACAGTGCTTGGAGGCCGGAGGGGAATGTTCAAATATTTAGAGAAAGTACTGTATAGTATGTTTAGAATGAAGCATATTTTCTTCCTGTCCCATTTTCCTGCTGTGATGGATGACTTCCCCCTTCTCTTAAGTGTTCCAACCCAATGGATTTACACCTACAATAAATTTTCCTGGAACAGCAGCCCTCTGCTGAAATGGAAATTGCAATAAATGTCCTGGCTGTTTTGAGAAACACAAGTTCCCCTCAAGGAGGGGAACCTCCACCTGCAAAAATCCCCCACTTAAGCAGAAAACACCCAGCATTAATCTTGGGTGTCAGCTCTTTCCTCAGCTTGATGGGAATTCTCAGCCTTGAGAATTCAGAGCACTTTGCATCCTGGGCTTGGTTCTTCCAGGAATGGGTGTAGAACCAACACCTTTTAGACTTCCCAGAGAGAATTAACACTACAAAAACTGATGCCAGGTGAGCTATATGTGAATTGTACCATGGGTGGCTGTATTTTCATTTCTGAATGGAAACTGTAGTGTGTCAGAATCAGAGAGTCACAGAATGGTTTTATTGGAAAGGACATTAAAGATCATCATGCTGTGGGCAGGGACACCTCCCACTAGAGCAGCTTGCTTCAAGCCCTGTCCAACCTGGCCTTGGAAGGTGTTAATTATTGAAGAAACACTAGAAAAGGAGAGAGAACAGTGTGCCATCTCAGACAGAACAAAAATGTGGCTTTGGTTATGCCTGAATGACATGACTTGGCTGAAAAGTGTTTTATTGGTGAATTCATTAGGACCATTTCCTTGACCAGGAGAGAGGAAAATAGTAACAAGCAGCTATGGGAAGGGAATCTCAGCTGAAATTTATTTTAGGAAACATCAAGGGGAGATCTGACTGTGTTGTAAAATATACCACAATCAACTCTATTAAATTCTGTATCCCATAAAAATACAGTAATATTCAGTGCTGCTTATGCCACTATACAAATTTGCTCTCAGTCCTCTTATTTTTATTGACCTGCTGGGCCTCCCATTTATTTTTACCTGAAGTTCCTAGAATGTGGGTGATTCATTTCCATTATGTCTGGCCTGAATTGGGGCCACCCACATTTCATTGCCTCCGTCCTTTAACTTATTTATAGCTAAAAAGAGAAATATTTCTGTTGTTACAGTACCAAATACTATCTGTGAGAAAGCTGCCAAAATGCCTTTAAACTGGGCAAATCCTGAGTGTGATATGTCTGTATTCTGGGGTTATTATTTCATATTCTGAAAAGGAAATTAAGCTCATGGAAAGTATGTGACATGGCAGCAGTTGTTGCTGTAATACCATGCACACAAAGAATGTTGCTGAGGAAATTATTCCATACTATTTTTAAAAAGATTGTCAGTGCAATACCTTTTTTCCAACGCAAAAGCCAGTGATACAGTATTGCTATTTTGTTTGGGAAAAAAGAAAAAAAAAAGTCAATTTTTAGTGTTTTTAGAAATAGTTATTTAAAACTTTTCCTTGATTCTGAATGTGTTCTGGTGTGATTTCAACAGGAAGATAAAACCCATTTAGTCTCCAAAAACCTAACATTTTATTTCAGCTCTGACTTCAGAGCCAACTTTAAATGCTTAGTCCTTTTAGTAGTTACTCATATGAATTCTAACCTTTTAATTGTGTAATACACAATTAAATCACAAGAGGAGTTGAGCAACTGATCCCTCTTAGTGGATTAAAATAATACCCTGGTAAAGGAGTCAGTCTAAGACCTATTCCCACTTTAATTATTTGGCTATTTCAAGTAGTTTAATGACTAATTTGAATCTTACCCTGACCCCTGTCAGGGATTTATATTTTATTTTATGACCTGATCTGTCATATCACACAAATGAAATGAGATTGGTGCTGGAACAGGACTGAAATCCCACATCAGACACAGAGTATTGCTCTGTGCTGGCTGCTTTTCCTGATGATCTCCTGGAGTGCAGCTTTTTTCCATTGGAAAAGGTTTTTCTCCATGACCATTTATTTCTTAGACCATATATTTACTATGTATATATGTTTATATATAAGCACACACACATGTAAAAGTTATATCCTTGTTTGGAATGCTCTCTATTTATTACCATTTATTCAAACACCTTTTCTCATTTAAAATGAACATTCTGTCCTTCATTTCTTGATTCATTTTCATGTAGGAAGTCTCCAACATCCACTGGCTATAAAGAAGACCAGATGAAAGAAGTCCTAGAATTGGGTAAGTTACATTAAATTTCACTTTGGCTTTGCCATCTTTTGTATTGTTCAGAGCAGCTGTGGCCAAATTGGGAGTGGCTTCTTTTGTAACTTGTAGTTGATTTAGAGCAATTGCATTTGCTATAAATTTTTAGGTAAGACAAAAAAGTCATTAGGAAATAATCAAACAAAGGTCTGCTCATGTATTTTTTATCTGCCCTTTCTGCCTAAAACTGTATTTTTGTTTTTATAAAGACAATAAATGTTAATTTTCATGTTGATGACCCCCTAGCACTGAGTGTGCTGGGGAAAACAATTATTTTCATCCAACACTTGATTTTTTTTTTCCTTTCAGTTGATGTGGAGGATGGAGAGACAACTGGAGAAGTCAATAGGACTCCAGATCTTTCAACACTCTACATGCTTCAAATAGTATCAAAGGCAATTGATATTTCTCTTGCAAAAGTAAGACTAATTATGGTAAATATAAATAGATTTGTGAGGTTGTTATTTGAGTTTCCTTAGCTCTGTGCTGCACTTGTGAACATGTGCTGTATTCCTGAGTATATTCCTTGTCCAGGTAACAAAGTAATTTAGGGATGCCTAAATTCAGAAAAATGCCCCTCATGCATCAGCCCACTTGAAGCACAGATAATAGCTTTAATTAATTAAGTTTGTATTATATCCTTAATGCCTCTAGTCAGTTATTCATGTTCTTGTTCTCCAGTCCTTTCCACTGACAGTGGTTTATTATTCCCCTGTCACTGTTTCTGCCTTGCTTATCCCCCTTATTTTGAGCAGAGATGAAATTATTTTAATTATTTAATTAATTACTTAATTTTTCCTTAATACAATTATTTAAATTATTTAAAGTTTGATTATTAACTTTTCCTTCCCATTCAGACAGAGCAGAAAAAACCCCAAACCAAATAATGAGGGTGTCTTCCAATTTAATTTCTAGATCAAAGAGCTTGGAGTAACTCTGCCAGCCCTGACTAGTCTTTTTTTTTTATTTCCTGAGCTTTGCTGTAGCATGAATGCAATTTATTCAGTGTAGCTATTGCTGGATGGTTGTGGTCTGCAATTTTTCAGGGCCAAGATCTGGATTTGTGCCAGCTGAAATACAGAAGTCAAACATTTAATTAACATTTATCTCATGCAGGGTCCTTTTCTCCCTCCTGTCACCCTTGGTTGCTCTTTCAGCTGCTAAATTTCAGGCAGTGTTCTGGGATGCTTGCATGGGAAACTGTGCCCCAGACATGAGACATAAATATTTTCCAGTGCTGAGCTGCTCCCAGCATTATGAGTGGAAGGAATATGGCAGGAAAAGGAAAATACTGCTCCTTTTCATTGGGGTGTTGCTATTTACAGTATGGATAAAACAGAAGAGGGTGGTTGTACAGAGTTAGTCATTACCCTTCCACACTCCTCCTTTCTTTTCTACAAATTGCTGCGTTTTGGATTTGTTTTTAAAATGAGAATTTTTTTTCTTTCTTTTATAGGAATTAAAAAATCTTCTGTTTGGCTCTAGTCTTTGTTGCTTCAGTGAAGAGTGGAAAATCCAGAGTTTTACATTTAACAATATCCCACAGCTAAAATATGGCATTGTGCAGAAAAAGGTACTGTAAATTCCTTCCTAGCACTGATCTTTGCTTTTTACACTGACTTTACAAAGGCTGTGTGTTTCAGCAGTGTAAAAAATCAGTTTTCTAAAGACTTTTTTCTTTAAACTCTGCTTACCAGTGGATGTTGTCACCTTGTCATGATGGGAGACTGGAGATGGATGGAGGAAAATGTGAAGGAGCTGCAGAAAGTGTGCAAATGTGTGTGTGTGTGGTGGGGAATTATTCACAGGGAGGAAGAGGAGCCACTGCAGCTGACAGCTAGTGGTGATAAAAGAATAAAAAAGCATAAATCAAGGGTGGAGTTTAAGAGAAAAATGATATGTGGGGCCAGACAAATTTAAGATGCAGCTTGATCTGACTCAAAATGAGATGTAGCAAGAGTCACCTGGAAAACCACCTGGAGATTTTGACTTCCTGAAGATACTGGGGTCAGGTGATGAGGCTCATTCCTAAAGTAAAAGGAACAAACACCTTGCAGGCTCCCTGGGACACTGGCACTGCTTCTGGGCTCACCTCTCCAGGGGCCACAAGGTCCCAGCTCCTCCCTACAGTGAGGTTTTCATCAATTCCCTGGCAACATCCAGCAGGGGGACACATCTGGAACGTGACCACAGCTGGTAAAACCACGCTGCCATGACTTGGGACAGACTGGACAGCACCTGCCCAGTCCAGAGGGATTTTTGGTGCTCTCTGATCCAGGACATTCAGGGACTTCTCTGAGCAAGCCCTTTCAGCACCTGGCTCACAGACAGTGCTTCACCTGATGCCTTAAATTCTGAGTTTTTCTGTTCTGCTTGGGTGTGCAGCTTTTAGTTTTGCATTAAGGGTTACTAGGATCTTTTCACAGGGTGGTGAACACAAAACAGTCCCATTCCAGCTGGGGACTCAAGGACAAGCTCTTCAAAGTTCAGGCCCTAAGCATAAACAACGTGAAAAGAGGAGGATGGGCAAGCAAGCAAGGAGGATGAAACTTCATGATTTGAGGCTATTAATGGGACAATTGACTCCTGCATGCAAACGGACTAAAACCTATAAAAATGTGAGATCTCGTGACCAAGCTCTGTTTTGCTTCCATCTTGAAGCCATCCAGGCAGGGCCATGACTGCAACACTGGTACTGCCCCTCAATAAATACCCATTTTATTCCTCTTAACTCTGTCTGGCCTCTGTTCCAGCTCCTCTGGGCATCACACCCTTCTCTGCTCTGTGCTGCTCACCTTGGTTTCACAGGCTCAGCCCAGGGTCGTGGAGCTGCCCCCAAAATCCACCAGATCCCCTTGGAAGGATGGATCCTCCCCAGTGCTGGATGCTGTTGTGCCAGCCCTGTGGCTGTGCACTGCTCCTGGGTATCCACACAAGGTCTCTCCCCTCTGGAGCAGGGATTTGAGGAATTCAGCAAACACTTGTGGGCTCCTCTTTACTCAAAAAACACTCATTAAGCCTCTGTGCTGATACAGAAAATCTTTATCTGGCCTGAGAGATGTAGACCATTATACAGAAATGAGGGGAAGAGAGGCTTTGAGGCAAGGACAATGGCTAATAAACATGTCATTAAGATGTTTAATTAACTTACTTCATCTAGTTAAATATTTCATTAGGCTGGTGATCTCAGAAGAAAGCTGCTTATCTTACAAAGCCTGGCGGAAAAGGAGATATTAAATCTTAATTTAAACTCCAAAAGGAACTGTGGCTGTGGTGGTCACTGACCCACAGTAAATCTTACTTTGGTGTTTCCAGCCTGGAGAAAGGATATCTCATCACTTCAGCCACTCACTGCCCATTTAATTCCCCACCATGAATTCCAGTGCTGGAATGGTGTTTTGCTGAGATTTGCCTGTTTAAGGTCATTCATGTATTTCTTCCTCACTTCCAAAATTCAATTCAGCTCAGCAACTGTTTGGTTCTTTCTTATGTTTATTTTTTGTAGTGCTATAAGAAGATATTTAGAATAAATCCTGTAATGTCTTTTTTGACTGGGAGGCTCTCCCTGATGGACTGACACAAACCTTGCTTTTTTCCTTGATACACTTCAGATTATTCACACATCAGTTATTTAAATAAATCTAGAGAGGTGGAGTATATATAATATAAATGAGAAATGGGAAGGTGTCAATATGTAAGCTGTTTCCTAATTCCAGGAATTAGGTTATTTTTTAAGTTCCATGCTGCATTTACCTGCAGTCCCCTTCATCTGGTGCTGCACTTGGGACAATCAGAGAATGAAACATCCTTTAATCCCATTGCTGTGTGAAAAGAGCAGTGCTGGCTGCCCTTTCCCCTCCTGCAGGGTTTGAGAGGAGTTTGATGGGTGGCACTGTGGTGTCTGTGATGTCAGCCTTGTGTCTGCATGTAGCCCAAACCAGCTGAATCTGCTTTCCATAAAATTTGAAGTTAATATGGCATTTCTTGGGATTGTGATCTTTTCCCTCTGAGACTGCTAATTTGCAAGATTCAAACTTTCTTGATTTTCTTGCTCTTCCCCAGTGAGAGGGAGTGAGATGGAGGGTCTGAGGTGCACAGGGCTGTGCTGAAACCTGAAATCTTTGTTTAGTGCTGCAGGTGGGAACTCGAGGTGCTGAGAGGAGGTACAAGAGCAAGGCTTATTTTCAGTCCTTGGAAAACACCCAGATTTGATTCCTTCCTCTCTGAAAATTAAACTGCAGCTCAGTAGTGATCAGGAGATTCTTAGTTCATACATCCCAGACTTAAATAAAACCCCACATTTCTTTTGACATGATAGATGTCTAGATCTTTTCAGGAAAAATAGGCAGGAACCTCAAAAACACTTAAAAACACTGATTTGCACTGGCTTGCACAAAACCCCAGAGCCACAGAGAGCACTGTAAAGTCATGGCTGGAAAGAGAGGATGAAAGGATGGCTTTGGGCTGGAGGGGAGCTCACTGGGGTTTACCCAGCATCCATCAGATTTTTGCTCAGATCAAAAGAGAAAGGCAGTGTGGAAACATTAGAAAAAGCATCAGGAGCTTTTTGTAAATGATATTCAGATAAGAACAAAAAGACAAGTCAATGGATGTATGTCTCCTCTTTCCTTTATTTCTCCTCCCAAGTTCTACAAGTTGTATAAGTTTTTTTTTTTGCTCCTGGAACTTTCTTTTATTACGAAGGATTTATGAAATCTTATGCTGCCTTTTTATTTCTTTTTTTTTTTTTTTTTTGGCACAAGGTGACTAACATATTTTTTCTGAAGAGTTTTAATTGTGATAGTCTACTTTAAACCTGGGCTAATATTTGTGGTGGGGAGAAGGAATGGGGAGAGGAGAGCAAACTTCTAAAAAAAAAGAAATTAAATGAACAGGTGCTTGGAATATGAAGACTAGAGTCTTAATTTAATCACTGGATTTAAAAGTTACCTTTGTAAGTACTACTTTTAAGAATTTTTTTTCTAATCATGATTTTCCCCCCTGTCCCATTTTGCCCCCAGGGTGGCCCATGTGGAGTTCTGGCTGCAGTCCAAGCCTGTGTCCTGCAGCAGCTGATCTTTGCAGACAGCAACAGGAACAAAGACACCCGGTAAGGCACTGAATTTGCAGGAAATTTCCCTACAGAAGTAAAAAAAAAATATAAAATTATTTCTCTGCTGCAGCCACTCAGGAGCCTTTTGAGTTTGAACTAACTGAACTTCTTTTTGTTTCAGAGAGAAAGAAAGCAGCCTCTGATTTACTTGTGTTTGCTTCCCGTTGAGCTGTAGGAATGTAGAAGTTTGTGTCTTATTTGTGTAATTGCTTGTGATTAACCCAAGAACCTCTACACAAACCAAACAGCTTGAATTGAGGCCAATGAAAATTATTTAGCCTCGAGGTCCTCATGGAAATAGGATTTCAAACAGAAAAATAATCAAGGTTTGAAAGACCATGAAGTTCATCCAGTGTTTGACACTAAGAAATCTCAACAGGGTTGAAAAATTAAAGTTATAATGATTTTTTTTTCTTGTAATTGTGTTTGATCATTCCTGTTTAAACTCCTTAATGGAATTTGAATTTATATTCTGTGTATTTTCTACTTGCTTTAAAGAATTTTGTTAGGTGTTTCTGCTGGCAAGGAAATTGCTTGGACTGCTATTATAGTAATGTACTTGTCATGTTGCTAAAGAAATATTGGTTACTGAATTAAATTCTGGAAAATAATGCCTCAAAAATTACTTTATTACCAGTTTTGTTTTTCAATAATACATTAAGACCATTACAAAAGAAAAATTCCACAAGGCCTCCCTGTGCCTTAAAGGAACAGAATGTTTAATAGGGAAAATTATTTTCCTGGTTTGCCACCACCTTCTTTTATTTGTGACTTCCATTAGTCTGACCTCGATTTAGTCTGAAGAGAAGCTTTTGTGCTGAGATCCTTCTTGAAGTTCATTACCTTAAAATATAAAAATGTTCCTCTTGTATTAAATTTTGGCCTTAAATACCCATTTTCTGCTTGGAACTGTGTAGGAAAATGCTGTGGTCTCTGTTGATAGTCCTTTGTGCTGTCTGGCTTACCCTTAATGTAAATTCATTGTTTGAGCTCTTTTTCATCAGTATTGGAAGGAAACAGGTACCTGCAGAGCATCATTATTTGTCTTCAGCATCCAGGATGGGAAGTGACAGAAATTATCCTGCAAAACTTTAGGATTCTAATTCAGATTATAATGAGAGCAGGCTTTATAAGGTTCTTGTCTACATAAAAGAGAAACCTCAGAAACTTTCTTGCAGGAAACTCAGTGCATACTTAGATTTTATGACCAGGAATCTCCACAGAAGAATTATTTCTGGTTGTCAAAACCAAGAATTTCTTTCAGCTTTGAGGACAGCCTTTGATCATCTGCTCCTTGGTCCCTTTGTGTCTCAGGTCATCCTTAGTGAAAATAGAGATTTTCATTTCCCTCTTGCAGCATGGCTCAGAGATCATAAATGAAATAAAATTATGTGGCACCCAAATAAGTGGATGGAGGCCAGTTTGTTTAAACTGTGTCTCCCAACTTGTGCCAGCTCCAACCCATCCTGTTTACGTGGCAGAATTTGCCTCTCCTGTTTTTCCTCTCTTATTATCACATGGTTTTAAAAGATTTTTGTTTTTATTCATGAGATAAACATACTTTTCTTATGCTGTTTGCCATGGGCAGAAACTTTCAGCAGGCAGAAGGAAAGGGAAGTCTCAGAGTTTCAAATGAGAGGATAAATATTCCTTCCTAATTCTAACCTGGATTTTCAAATTATCAATCACTTCACAGGAAGGGTTTGATTTCAGGCTTCTTCAACATTCAAGAAATAATTATAATGTCTCCTTCTTCCTCTGCTGCCTCTCTCAAACACATAAATTACTTGTGATTCCCATGAATTTCTGAGGGTCTGTATTAGAACAGGCAGAGATAAGAGAAAGCTGTGATTATGTATTTTTTTTCACTTGAAAACTCTCACCAATTATTTCCCATATCTCACATCCTTCAGAGAGGGAAACATTCTCTAAATGAACATTATATTCAAGGCAGACCTTGAACTTGAAAGTCTGTTTAATTTTTTTGATGTTTGGTGTTTCTTGTTTAGTCTTTTGAATTATTAGATCTTTTACTCAAACAGTGGGAATAGGTTTTGTCCTCATCTCCCATGCTGGTAACACTCTAAAACTGATAAAATCTGAATTTCAAAGACTGCCATTTTTGAAGCCACTAGAGAAAACCCCAGTTATGTTCTTCCCAGGAGCATGGGGTCTTTTTGGCCACTTCTTCAGTCTCGTGGATATTGGTTTATTCTCAAATCTGCCAGTTTTCCACTTTGTGACCTTTAGCCTCCTGGTCCTGTAATGTTTTAAGTCCTGAGTTTGGGGCACACCTTATTTAAAAAAAATGCAGGCAACATTTATTGCAGATAGCACTTTGGAGAAAGTTTAGTAGTGGGTAAAAACATTATGGTAAAGATTTGTATAAAAGGGTTAAGAAGCAAAAACATCAGAAAGAAATTAAGTGTGGATGCCTTTAGAAACTAAAAATCATGTTTAAAACGTAAAACAATCCTGTTGGAGAATATGGAAAGTTTTATTACAGATTTACAGATGAAGTAGCTTCTCTTGTCCATTATTTGCCAATATGGTGTTATTCCCTGAAGCATTTACCTACTTTCTTGTCCAAGCAGTTAAAAATCTGTTTTGTGGGAAAGGAACTCTTTCCTTTAGAAGATCAGGGTGTGATAACAGATCTGTGCTTAACCAGTTCCTGTTGTTGATCATACCTTATTTACTCTTCTCTTGATTTTCATCTATTGCTTTTAATGATAAAAACAGTTTTTATTTTAATCATTCCTTATAAATCAGACACGAGCTTAAGTAATGATCTCCTAGAAGTAAAGACTGTGAATTTCATCACTTAAATTCACCTGTGTGACAGGAGCAGTGTCACAGAACACAGAGACATAGCAAATTTGCAGTTATTTATAACCATCATTAACATAAACTCATTTAGGTCCCCCAAAAAGCAGCACAGAGCTGTTAACACTTCACTTTGGTGAATTAATGTCAGTCCAATGCCTGTTTTTCCTTCTGACTTGAGAAGAAACCCACCCAGTGTCCCCAGTTTGTTCTGCAGCAATCTGAAGAGAGAGTTTTTCTTTGGGTCTGTTACCTTCAAGATCCAAGGTACCTTCTGAAATGCCTGAAATGAGGTTTCTCTGAGGGAATGGCTCCAGAAAGCCCAGTGGTGCCATCAGTTGCATCTGCCTCACCTCTGGAGGTGCTGACAGGTCTCAGTGCAGGTGGGCAATGGGTGCTCCTCTCATTCTGCTGCTTGATTCCCAGAGAAAGGTGGGATCCAGCTGTCCCTTTACACCTGGAATGCCTCCCCAGTGACAATACCAGCTGCCTCTTCAGCTCACAGGATTTTTGGCCGTCCAGGTTGTCTCTTTCTCACCTGTGGAAGAACTGAGGTACCTAAATAATGATTTTCTGACCGGTGCCTGGTTACTAATCATTACAAAACTATCTCTAAAGATGCTTTTGTTCTTTTAGAGGCAATCCTGCCATGAATCTGTTTGCCCTTTACATTTTGGTGCTTGTCTCTCTCCTTTATTTCCTGGCCTGCAGTTGTCTCCAGCCCTCAGAAGCTCACAGGACCCAGTGCCTCTCCTTGGCTCTCGCTGACATTCTGTGGCGTGCGGGGGGCCACGAGAAAGCCCTGGTGGCACTGTGAGTAGGAGAAGCACTTTTAGTCACTGGACACTGCTCTTGCACCTCTGTCTGTCCCAAATCTCCATAATTCACAATAGAAATGCTTTGTAAGCTGCATTTATGCCACCTAGAACAGCCTAAGGAGCAGTGTAAAATGTCGTTTCTGCTGCCCCAGTAGCTGGGACAGAGCAGGCAAAACACTTTGAGGTTGCTGTGAATGCTCCTGTGGATTTAATTGATTGTAGGGATCTTCCAAAATCTTTTTATTAAGAGTTATTTTTCCAGATGTAGCATTCTGCTCCTGTATTGCAGGATATGCCATTATGGCTGGAATTAAGCTCCTTTTGCTATATTTACCTGCAATGAAATTAGGCTGCTTGTACACAAAACATCCAACTTTTAGATCCCTAGCTTTGGCTGCACTGCAACCTAAAGAACATTTCTGAGTGAGTCAGGTCTTGTGGCCATAATTAATTTCCTTTATTAGATCAACTAAGATTGCTGCAAAAATAACAGAGAGACTTTGAGACACAGAAATCCTTCATAAATCTGAAATAGAAGCAGCAAATTCAAAGACATTCAAACGATATTTCACATATTTTACATCTCAAATCTGCTTCCTCTGTGATATTTTACATATGTTCTGCTTGTTTGAATGTCATTGCTCTAAAAATATTTTTCAATAAAAACAGTCCTTAACATCTTAAACTTATATTTATCCTCTTTCTGTGTGGAGAAACTTGTAATTCGTGTTAGACTGAGAGAGCACAGCACAGATAAAGTGTTTGTTTCGCTGATTGATTTGCAAAATAAACTTATTTGCAAGAAATCTTTTTTGAAAAGTCATTAATAATGATAATAATAATGATGATGATGACGACAATAATAAGAATAATAATGCAAATCTTTGGCACATCATTCGGCTCATATAACATGTTGATTTCTCCTTAACGCTATTTTCTTCCTTTTAACATGAGTTTTGTCTGAATATCCCCTTCAGGCCATCAGGAAGACAGCAGTTCACTCCCACAGGGAAATACAAGGCAGATGGAATCCTAGAAACTGTAAGGCTCTGTGTGACTCCCATTTTCCAGATCCTCTTTCTTGCTTTCTCCATTTCAGTTCAATGAATGTGATTTCTGTTAATCTCCTAATGCTTTAAAATCAAATTAGTTATGATGCAGAACCTAATAGGAAATAAAATCCCGTAACCTGCCTGGCTCTGAGTTGTCTCAGTGGCTGTGGGCAGTTGAGCTCTCTGAAATCCTTTTTATTTCCATTTGCCTTCCAAACCTAAAAACTCTGCCTGCTTTTAATGACACACAGTAAAAATGAACATGGCCCATTCCAATTGACCATGAGCATGAAAAGGCACTATTTTCTTCTTGTCTTACACAGAATTCTTTGCCTTTTTCTCCCTCCAGAAGCTCCAAATGGCAGAACACTTTCCAGTTATGCCTTGTTTCCATCTGAGGCTCTCAGATGGCTTTGCAGGCAGTGGTGCCTTCAGCCAGGTTTCAGTGGTTGGAGGAAATGTTTTTGGCCTCCTAAACAGGGGAATGGATGTCTCAGAAATTCTGAAGATGGAAAAACAGGCAAAGGATATTGAAGTGAGGGCCTGGATGTGTGAGCTCTCCTGGATTTCATGTTAAATAGGAATACTCATATCCTCTGAGTGTGATAAATGCCTCACCATCTAGGTACAAACCCCTGAGCTTCTTGCCCATCTTGTCTTCTAAATCCCTCTGCTCTAGGAATTGTTTTTCATTGCATAGACAATGCTTAAAATGGAATCCAAGTGTCTGTTCAAGAAACTTAAAAATCATCAAAAAACAGCATTGAAAAATTCAGAATATATAAGGTGCTGAGATACAATTCTATGCCAAATGACAACAGTAAGGGATAGATTTCATTAGATCTTGGTTTCTTTTTGTTCAGATCTTTCCAGGCAGTTTGAAAGTTTTGGCTACTTCATTTGAGCTTTCAGGTTATAAAAATGAGTTGCTGTTTTTTTAAGTCACGTTTTTTCCTTCTTGCATTTCTTCCAGCTAATACTTCACAGTGCCATGAGATATGAGGATCTGATTGTGTTTCTACAGCAGAATATTCACCAGGTACTGTGTTTAATTATATATT